>JAUEKR010103231.1:0-10046 GCA_031762895.1 Corambe burchi
TATTCCCTATAAGTCCAAAATTATACTGTTAAAGTCTTTTTTAAAGCAACCAGCTATGTAAACACTAACCAGTAAATGAATGAAGAATTTGAGAAATTGTAAATATAGCTGTATACATATCTGTCTGTCCACACAGTATCGCTGTCAAATATGGCAAATTTTTCATTTTGCAATGGTAAATTACAGGCAAATTTTGAGGATTCAAATGGCAAAAGAAATTCGGAGACAGGATTATAAATGCATTTTACACAATGAAGAGTCCGTTGCCTATTAGAAAGAAGGAGAAAATAAATTATTTACAGCATTTACATTTATTTCATCTCTTTATAGGGTTGAATAACCTTTACTGAAATTGAAATAAGCAATGTGAAATAAAAGTGTGTTCTTTCTTCTTATGTGTCAATAGTCGATTGCTCCACTTGCCAGTTTGGAAAGTATTGCGGCACTCCAGGTCTGACTGCTCCGAGTGGAGACTGTAATGCTGGATATTACTGCTTGTTTGGAGCCTCTTCTCCGTCTCCAACCGATGGAGCAACTGGAGATGTTTGTCCCAAAGGGCAGTACTGTGTAGCCGGAGTTTCTATCGGTAAGTAGTTTTTGCTGCTTTTTTAATTTTTAATTTTAGTTACCACTCCATCCTTGAGGGACAATGTATGATTTTTTGTTTCCTTACTCGAAACCGAGTGTCACAAAAGTTTAGCACCGCCAGCGTAAGCAATAAGTGCAAATAACCTGGCTTTAGAGTTAATCACAATAATCATATATGAATCAAACCACTGATGATGCTGATCTACTTACTGTTCAATGCTCTAACTAACATAGTAATTTGCCTTGTTATTACATAATAATAAAGTACGGATGTTTAATGCTCTATCAAATCTACTACTGATTGATGCAGATTTATATTTACACAATTACTCAATCACTTAATAAGACAGAAACCTTGTTAAATCAAAAATGACCAATCTGAAGTATTATTTTTTTAAACTTTTCTCACAATTATAACTTTAGTTAAAACAGAATATCCTCAAACCAAAGTAAAACAAACGGCACCTTGAATTTTGATTTTAGCAATTATTTAATGTACATTATGCTTTTACTGTAATAATGGGTGTTATGATTTTAGTTTTCAAGGTAAACTATGTTAAACAATATTTATTATTTGTAATTGCCATAATACCTATTTTTTTTCATTCAGTTACTTAATATTATACATCAATCAATTACATTTATGATGCATTTCATGGCTTTCATTGTTTTGGTAACGCTTCAATTAAATTTTATTTTGATTTTATTTTGCACTCTAGGCACGGTGTGTCCGATCGGTACGTTCAACAACATCACTGGCCTCAGAGCGGTCAATGAATGCGCGCCATGTGACCCAGGATTCTACTGCCCGACTGATGGACTGACCGAATCCTATGCCCAATGTACAGCTGGCTACTACTGTGAGTCTGGATCCACAGAACCGGCCCCTGTTGGTCAAGTGTATGGATACATCTGTCCAGTCGGTCACTACTGCCCTCAGGGAACTCCAGTTCCACAACCTTGTCCAGCTGGAACCTATCAACCTAATGAAGGTTTGTCTCAGTCTGCTTTTTAGCTTATACTTTAACTCTTTTTGTACCGCTCTACAGTCAATCATGCTTGTAGCGATGTTGTTTGGGCACACAAAGGAGGGATCTATACATCTGAAGTTCTTTAATGCCGATATATTTAGCATTGTTGTATAGGGGCAGTTCCCTAAAATAAAAAAATCGAGTTCACTGCAAGTGTTTTTAATTGTAATTTGCTTTTAAGATAAAGAATGGCTGATGAAATATTCAAATTGTCTCTGATTTTTATCTAAACATAAAAATTATCCTTTTCATCCACATATTTAGTTGTTTTTAGTTTTTTTTTTATAATTCTTCTTTTTCTTTAAGATTCTAAAAAGTTAATTAAGACTTCCATTACAATATTTATATATAATACTTTTTATTTATTTCCTAAAAACTCAAAGTAAGTTATAAGAAAGGCTGCAACAAATGCTGCTTAGGAATTTGATTTTCTAATAACGCTCTGAAGGGCTTTTAATGCAGTACATTATTCTGCAATATGTAATATCTATTGCATATGACTGTGGCTAGAAAATGTTCATTTAGTTCTTTAATCAGCTGCATAGCTGTATCTTTTTGTTTAATTTTCTTTGGCCAAGATATTTAAAAAATGATATCCTTACAATATTATTCATGCTCCTATGTAATATATTATGTATAAAAGATGAACCAATGTGTCGAAAATGAAAATAGAAATTAAGATTACTGCTTAAAGTAAATGTTATACTCCTTTAGCTTCGCAATATGGCAAACCACCTTCTTTCACTTCTTCATTCTCCTTGTCTATTTCAGGCAAACAAAGCAGCACTTCGTGTGTTCCGTGTGACGGTGGCTACTACTGCCCATCTGAAGGCAACAACACAGTGACTGGCCAGTGTTCTGCTGGTTATTACTGTGTGTCAGGTGCAGACAAAGCCACTCCTACAGGTAATGAGCTCATTGTATGGTGCTGTTTAACGCTGTCCGCCTACAACTTATGTTTATATTATTACTCAATTACTTACTTGATCCTTTTGATTCATTGAGGAACATACAGTCACATGTATACTCTTAATTAAATCCAAAAAAAAAATCAAAAGGATATATTTCATGATTTGTATTTAGACGTCTACCTTTTAATGTTTCATCTTTTTTTCTTTTGATAACTTAAATGATTCATTTATCTATTACATTAGCTTTTCAATTACAGCATTGTCAAAAAAGAGAAACCATGTCTCTTCTCAAGGACAATTTTTCTTTCAACTCAAGATTTTTATATGTTACAGAGACAAAATTTGTGCTTTGGCGGAATAAATTGTTTCAAAAATTATCATAATCTTGAGATAGATAAATTGTGATCTTTTAGTTAATCATGGCAATAACTGAAGAAGACTGGGCCTTACTTATTTACTTTCAGTTGAGGCCATAACTTTAATATTTAAAGACTTATATAGCCTTTATTACAGAGACCTTCATTACAGATAACTTATATGGCCATTATTTCAGAGACCTACATTACAGAGAGGTAAAGAAAACAAATAATCATTTGCATTTAAACTGTTGCGTTATGAATTAGATAAAATTTATCGCAAACTCTCAATATTATTCTATTGAAAAAGCATTGCCATCACCTATAAAGTGACTTGCTTAAAGCGTTTGTTGAAAACCACTATTTCTATTTTTTTTCTTACTCAATTTCATCCTTTTTTTCCTCTCTATCCATTAGATGGTGTGACTGGTAACATCTGCCCTGTTGGAAACTATTGTCCAATTGGCTCCAGCTCCCCTACTCCTTGCTCAATTGGAGAATACATGAACCACACCGGAGCTGCTTTGTGTGATGTTTGTCCTCCAGGGTATTTCTGCGTAGATGGGTCTCAGGCTGAAATCTGTCCGCAAGGAAGTTACTGCCCTCAAGGCACAGGAAATAATGCGGTTCCGTGTCCGGAGGGAACATTTGGTGCCAGTCCTGGATTGACCAATGAGACGGAGTGCACATTCTGCTTAGGCGGCTATTACTGCGATAATCCTGGTCTTACGGCAGCCACTACTCAGTGTCTTGGTGGATATTACTGCTTTTCTGGTACGTCATTCATTGTTGAATGGTTTGGTTGATAGAGTTGAGGGAATTATTTTTATTCCTTTTTTTTTCTCTTAATTAATATGAAATGAATTATGGCAGTTGATATTTATATTATTTTGATTTTGATTTTGATTTGAGCATGTTTTAGAGATTTTTAGATTGTTTTTTTTTTTTTGGTCTATTTTTAAATAGTTTTAAAGTGTAATTTTAATATGATTGTATTTTTAACTGTACAATTAAAAGACAACTGAATAAAGCAAAATAATGGAATTGTATTGTTAGAATTGCCTTTGATATTAATGAAATATTATCACTTTTTTTTTCTTTTTAATCAATTAACTTTGTGTTAGTAGAAGGGAAGGGAATGGTTATGGAGGAAGGAGCTTGGTATGTATATATGTTATTCATGGGTTTTAAAAATGTTTGTATGGGTTTTAATTATGCCAAAATGTCAAAATACTTTAAGAATATTATTGTGATATGATGTCATAATCTTGTTAAGTTTTGAGTATTTGCCTTTATAGGGAATAGTTATTATCTCTTTATTTAATTACAAATAAATTTTTAGACAAATTTTTGTGCCTTTGTGGTATAAAACAACATATAACTGCTCTGTGATTATTGTGTTTTGGTAATCTATTTTGAAGATTTCCACAAAAACTATGATTGACAAAATATTTGCAAGAAAGTTCTAATTCATTTTCTTTATTACACCTTTCTCAGGAGTGAACATTGCCAACCCCAACAGTCTAGTGTCTCACTTGGGAGTAGGTGACCAGTGTCCACAAGGGTCATTCTGTCCAATCGGCTCAAGCTCTCCACAGCCGTGTGCTCCAGGAACTTATGCTCCAGCTTCAGCATTGGATCTGTGCTCTCCTTGCCCTGAAGGTAAATTTCTTCTTCTTATAGTACTTCCTTTTTTTTTCCATCAAAGTTAAATTTCCCTTCTCTAATGCTTCATTTTTATCTTCTACCAACTTTTTTTGTGGTTTACCTCTAGTCCTTTGTTCTTATTTTTTTATCATTGAATGAGGTTTTAATTGATTTAGCTCAGTTTATAGAGGCATTCAACTGCTGTGGGTGCTACGACTATATTCTCGGGTGTGATTCCCACTCAGATTAGTGCGTTTTTTTCCTAGGGCAAGAAACTTTGTGTTGATTGCCTCACTCTTCTCTGGTGACCTACCTGACAATTAAGACAAATGATTGTGACATGTCTAAATGTCTCATCACTATCTGCTGTTGACTGGAGGGAATAAATGAAATGGAAAGTGCCTTGAGACTTTGGTGATATCTGTGCTATATAAATACCATCTTTACTTTTACTTTTACAATGATACATTTTAATCCTAATATTGTTTGGCTATTCTAGGCTCGATACCCAGCAATTGACTTAGTCGGGGGGAAATCTCCAAGATAGACTTGGTTATAAAGATATAATTTTTGTTCTATCTGAGTGGCATAGTGGATAGAGGAGCTCTTTCTTCTTGGCAAGGCGATTTGGTGCCGAAGGTCGTGGGTTCGAGTCCCGTTCTATCTGTAATTTTTTCATTATTTTTCTCTTATTCTTTCGCTTTTATATTGTCAATTCTGGGGTTTCCTATATAATTCTTTGTCTCTCATCTATTTACCTGCGATTACTTTCCCAGGTTATTACTGCGAGAACAGCACAGTGACACCATTAATTTGCCCGACTGGTCACTACTGTCCCGAGTCTACAGAATTCAACGTGCAATTCGCTTGTGAACCTGGTACTTACAACAACATCACTGGTAAGTGGTTTAATACAAAAATGGATTTTCAATCTCTTTTAGAATTTACATTGAATGAATTATTATTTCATTTTTTTGTTATTATCATCATTCCTTTTTCAACCTACCATAAAACTGACACTGGCTATATCATGACTATCAACACAAACGACATCACATAAACACTTGTTTTTCCCCCGGGCGATTCCCAAATGGAATAGACTCAGTGCAGACATCATAAACTCTCCAGACGTAGAATCATTCCAGTCTGCGCTTCGACGTTGATGCGATACCATTGTGGGGTTTATCAACTAAACATTACAGATACAGATACAGATATCAAAATGCTCAGTCTCCACCAAAAATGGTCACTGATTGATGGATTAAAACGTTACGCTTGTAGCAATATCATTGGTGATGAGATAATGGATCGCTACGCCCAAAGTATGCTTTAACTGCTGTATTTCATATTGTTGTATAGGAACTGATCCATGAAAAAAGAATTGCTACATCCAAAAATAGCTTTAACTGAGTTCGCTATAAGTGAAGTTCATTATTTTATAAATGTTCAAATTAATATTACGTGTTACACTTAGCAAGGTACGACTCTATAGCTTATAACAAATTTTTATTTGTTCCTTACTTACTAAATCATTTAAACTTATAAATTATAGGCTAAAAGTTATTTTTATATTATGTGGGTTTTTTTATCCAATTGCAATTTCTGATTCTTACTCTCCAGGTGCCACCAACAGCACTAGCTGTCTAGATTGCCCTCCAGGAGAATACTGTGAAGGTCATGGCAATGTCATCCCCACAGGGCTCTGTGATGCTGGATTCTTCTGTGCTGGAAAAGCCTTCTCCAGGCGACCTTATGACCCTGGCTATTTAACATATGCAAATGGGACTCAAAGGTCAGTGGTTTAAAGTTTATTTTATTTATTTCATAATACAAGAATTTCTGTTCAAGTTTCAAAATTGTTGACAAGATGAATGATAATTATGGGCTTCAAGATGCTAGTTATTATAAAAAGTAGCTCTTTTCAGACCTTATAAGGTCGTTGCTTATCCCTGGTTTCAATGGTGGAAGTGAGCGAAGATCAACGATCTCCCTGGATAGGACACCAGTCCATCGCAGGTTACTTCCCCAGTCACATTAAATGGTACTCATTTTAATACCTGAGTCGAGTGAGGACACTACGCCGCAATGCATTGACCGGGGTTCTAACCCATAACCTCATGATCGTAAGTCCAGATCCTTAGACACTGCTCCACTGACGCCACTCAGTTATTATAAACAGTGTGTTAAAAAGTGACAACAAATTCATAAACCGATTGCAACATTGGCATCATTAAGAGCGATGATAGCTTGAATAACTAGTTTATTGACATGAGGTCATGGGTTTGAGTCCCGGTGGCTGCATTGTGGTGTTTTTATCCTTGGGAAGGACATTTTACATTCATACCTCTCCCCAGTGTTGAAAAGAGTATTAGTTTAAATTTAAAATTAAAGTAAACATTTATATTGCTTATTTTTTAAATGCTCTAAGCACTTTACAAAAGGGATTCTGACAATCCTGTTCATTCCAATACCAACTCAACTCCTCATGGAGTATACTGAAGAGTAGCCTGAAAGGCTTGTTCATCTAGCATTCTGACAATATCCATCTTTGACTATGTTAAGATACTCATTACACATGAATGGGGTGAGGAAATGTCTATAAAAAACCTTCACCACGGATTCAATTTTGCGCTGCCGCTAAGCACATTTGAACATGTAACCTCTTGTTTACAAGCTGACTGCATTACCACTAGACCACAGAGCCACAAACTGAGGAAGTAAACCTGCAATGTACTGATGCGCTATCCAAGGGAGATTGTAGATCTTCGCTCGCGTGTGCCATAATAAACAGGGGTAAGCACCAGTCTTGTGGATCTTCTGGTGAAATAAGAGCTTCTTATATTTATTTTATCTCCCTTTTGCTCTCACTCTAGTGACCTGTACAGCAATGACACTTGTACTCCTATGTGGGACTGTGTGTGTCCAGACTTCTTGTTGACTAGTGGTGGCCTCTGCCCCATTGGCTACTACTGTCCACAAGGATCGGCCAAACCCACAGCTTGTGACCCAGGGATGTATTGTGAAACTGCTGGACTTGCTTTGCCAACGGGTAAATAAGATTATGCGATTGATGAATATTCCTTTACCTTTTTTTTAAATTATAATCATTGCACTTTGAGGTTTCTACAAAAGGTGCTATACAAAAATGATTTTATTATCTGTATCTGTAATGTTTAGTTGATAAACCCCACATTGGGTATCACATCAACGTCGAAGTGCAGACTGGAATGCTTCTACCTCTGGATGTAATGAAAGGAATAAAAATAGTTTTTGGTTTAAAAAGGATGTCTGTTTGTCAGTTTAGTCATTCGACTAATTAGGTATTTCCACTCTGGAGACGTTACTCTATTTATGTCACATGACCTAGGGACGATGAATGTAAACAATAGAGAAACAAGGCGGTCTATCTTAAGCTCTAGTCTAGGCCTAGGTCTATCTTCATTGATGGTGGTGGCTTGATTTATTTCGCAACTACCTACATCACGTGACCTAATTATATTAATATAGTCTACGCAAAAATCGGGTAATACCTCCTTTTAATTATAAAAATCTAAGACTGTTATACGATGAAAATAAAATTGCTGGGTTGTTGTTTTTTAAAGATGCATACCCATGAAATTCATAAATGACAATGTACACCTCTGGTTCAACTCACTTGCACCTTAGAGAGCTGAATATAGATGTTAGACTTTTTCAAATTTTCTTAGAATAATTTAAAGCCTTATGTTGTTTTTTGTTGTTATTTATTTGTTTGTTTGTTGTTATTTTTAGGGAGAAGGGTAGCTGTTGTGTTTTGTTTATTTGTTTTGGGAAAGGGGTTTTTCTGTTGTTTTTTGTTTCTTTTTAATTTGGTTTGTTAATTGTTTTTGTTTTCATTAATTTATTTGGGGGGGTTTTTTGGAGTTTTTATTGCTTTTTTGTTTTGTTTTAGGATTTTTGTTGAGATTTTTTTTTTATGTCTATTGGATTTGTTTTCAGTAGGCAGGGCTTTGCTGGAGAGGGGGGTTTTTAGTTATTGTTTCTAAATAGCTTTATGAACTCCTTATTGGTGTTAAAATTAGAGGCTCCGATTTGTTTTGTTTTGTGTCCTTCATAATATACTATATTTAATATACTATTTTCTTCTTGTTCCTTACGCCAGGTAACTGCAGCTCAGGCTTCTACTGCAACGGAACCAGCAGTGTGCCAGATGAGTTTGATTGTCCAGCTGGTCACTACTGTGAGGTGGGAACGTCCATTCCGACCCCTTGTCCCGCTGGAACTTTTGGATCAACCATCAACGGGCAAAGCATCGCTGACTGCACCAACTGTACTGCTGGATATTACTGTCAAGGTAAAAAAAAAGTGATTCGCTCCTCTTGGGACGAAGAGGGTCTAAGGGGATGGTGCTACAACCGTTGTATTAAGTAGGTGTTTCATTGAAACATATTCCGAGATACATGGTTGCTAGATCTGACGATTGCTATAACCGACTTCACTACAGCAAAGTTTGACTGTATTTATTGCTGGTTAACCTGTGCATATTATACCTGAATTCTGGTGAAAAAGAGAACCATTCTGTTAAAGACAGCTGTTTTATCTTTTAAAAATAACAATTGCAGCATGCCTAACAGGAGAATGTCTCATCTTTGTTAAATGATTGCTTTTAGTTGGAGAGTAAACAAAATGTAAAACACCTTGAGACTTTCTTCTTCTTCTTTTTCTTCTTTCTGTATGCCAAATGACTCAACTAGTTTAGTATTACTACTGGCCGCATGTTCAAGCTATTTATATGGATTATGCATTGATTATGTTGATCCTATTAATGAAGCTAGCTTTAGAGCATCTTTGAATGATTCAGTAGTGCTTAAAATTTTAGTTTTCTCTGGTAGAGCGTTTTATAATCGGATAGCACTAGGGTAAAAAGAGATAGGTGATATATGTGCTATATAGATACATTGTTTTCTTTACTTCTTTTTTTAGTCACTTTTATTGATTTTTTTTCCTTCCATAACAAACTGTCTTCTTTATTCCCACTCCAGGCCTAGGCAACGTGTCACCAACAGGTTTGTGTACAGCCGGCTATTACTGCCCAGGTGGACAAGATACGGCTACACCACCTGAGTACCTGTGTATGCTCGGACACTATTGTGAGGTCGGGTCGCATATCTCAACCTCTTGCCTCAATGGAACGTACCAACTCAACCAAGGTCAAAGTTCATGCCTAGACTGCCCACCAGGATACTACTGCGACCCTCATGCAGGTAAAAAGAGAAAAATTATTGTTGTTGATGATGATAGTGGTGGTTATTGTGGTGTTGTTTGGTGATGCAATAGAATCACTTTAAAACCCAGTAGAAAGTAGATTGAGGACATTAAAGAAGCATTGAGTAGAAGAAATTTAACTTTCACAGAAGGAAATAAGAAGTCCATATTACAGAGAAGAAAGTAGGAAGGTCATTTCAGTATTCTAAAAATACATACACCAAAAGGTAGAATGGGAAATGACAAAGAAATAAGAAAGAAAGTCTTCA
>JAUEKR010103342.1:0-10045 GCA_031762895.1 Corambe burchi
CCCCCCCCCCCCCCCCCCCCCCCAAAAAAAAAAAAAAAAAAAAAAAAAAAAAAAAAAACCCCAACAAAAAAAAAACCCCAAAAAACCCAAGATCATGTACAATAATTCTAATCTATTGCAGCTAATATGTTCACATCATGTTAGCCCTCACTTCATTTTTAGTGGGAAATATTACTCATGATAAATATACAAATGACATAATTACAAAATTTAACATGCTTAAGAATTATTGCTTTCATTGAGAGAATATGATTACATGGAATAAATTAGAAAAAAAAATATAGAAATTTCAATTTGGTGCATATAGAATTGTTGTATAGCAAAAAAGAAATGTTAAATACTAATTTCAATAATGTTACCTCAAAGAGTAAGTCAAATTTAGTAGATAAATCACTCATGGGTTGGCTTGATAACGCAAATGATGTCTTTTGAGATGATTGACTCATGCAATCTTCCTCTAAATCTTTATTCTCTTCAATATCATTATCATCATCATCATTATCAAGGCTGAGTAGTTTCCACTATTCAATTGTAATAAAAAAAAAGAGGTATTAATAGAATTTCATATGATAATACATCAATATTCATAATTATGCCTGAAAGTATTCAGTAATTACATCAACATCCAATTTGAGATCAAGTTATAAAAACGTTCGCTAGTGACAAACAAATGGGGCACAATTTAAACATTAGCAAGTAGACCAATCAGATCAGTTTAGGTACTTCTATAACTGATAAAAAGATTCTTGATTACTGAATTAAAGAGACAAAAATAAGAATTTTAGAAGTATAAGAGAAATAATATTTTATCACAGTATTTTTTGTTGTAAACACTAACGGTAAAACCAAATTTCAAAATAATGATGAAACAACAGAAAATGATAGTGAGCCCAGTGTTATATCACTATACCTTTCACTATTCTTATTAGAGTCGTAAGGATGCATACATTATCAATATATTGAAACTGAATGAAATATTTGCAGGAATTTAAAAATATTGAGTCTCATTTACACCATTGAGTATTTAATATAGGACCCTACGAGCCTTTATGACAACTGACACAGTCAACTTAATTTGAAGTGAACTCAGTTGTTGCAATTTTTGGATATAGTAACCCTTTATGGAACAGCCCCTATACAACAATACAAAATACAATGGTTATAGGTAA
Organism: Corambe burchi; assembly: GCA_031762895.1. NCBI lineage: Eukaryota > Metazoa > Mollusca > Gastropoda > Nudibranchia > Onchidorididae > Corambe > Corambe burchi. The sequence goes on from JAUEKR010103342.1 coordinate 1,170, forward strand.
CTTCGGATGTAGCAATTGGTTTTCAGGTGTCCCACCAATATCGCGACATGTGTAGTTGACTATATTTCATAGAATCATCACTGTTCTTTTCAAGATGGTAATTTAAAACTTTTTAATTTCATTTCTGTGCAACATTTTCACATTTAATCCTTTTTTCTTCTCCTCATCATTTCAGTGTTTGTGATAGTCAGTATTTTAACAGATACATCTTCGATATAACTTTTGTGAATATTCATAACAAGCTGAGATATTTGAGGATATCAGGAATGATTTGAATATTTACATAAAATGCATACAAATTGTGGTGTTATTAAAAATACAATTTTAGTTTATTAAATACATGCTACCTGACTGCTTTTTATGAAAGGATTCATTTCCTTCTGCCTTTCACGGGTCTTTGAATTGCATTTTTGCAAAAATGATGATAATGTTTCTGATTCCTTGGGAGACTCATCTCTCTGAAGGAAAATAAATACAATAAGTCACAGTTATCTCCACATGGGATTTGAAATCCAGTGAAATTCAAAAAAATAACACAGAAATAAAAACAAAATTTCTATGCTAGTAACTATGTTAAGTCTTAAAATATAGAATTATTTGTACCTATGTGCTATGTGTATATCAAATAATATAATATGATGATGATGATAAATTCATTTATATGGCACCAAATTCATTTGAATATGAATTCACATGCTCTAAGGCGCATTAACATACATTATGGAAAGTATAAACGCATTATATAAAATTTTTTAAAAATATGTAGACTCTATAGCTAAAGCAAATAGTATAGCATGGTGGACATGAATCATTAATAGAAAGCCCTCCTGAAAACTTCAGTTTTAAGTTGTCTCTTGTATTGCTCTAAAGTCACAGAATTTCTAGTAGATACACTAAGACTGTTCCAGACTCGTGAGGCTCTGATGGCAAACGATTTCTCTCCATGTTTCAGTCTATGTGTTGGTGTTATCAGCTTGTTGCTGTTGTTGCTGTGTATAGATCTGAGAAGACGTGCAGGGGTGTATTCCAGAATCAGTTGTGATAAGTATTCCAGTGCTTCGTTATTAAGGCATTTATACGCTAGCAGTGTCACTGGAAGCCAACGAAGGTTTTTAAGCAATGATTGCTTATGATCACCTTTCTTCAAAGTTATCGGTGTTGCTGCTTGATTCTGTACGAGCTGGAGAAGTTTGATTGTTTGATGTGAAGCACCCACAAGAAGTGAATTGCGGTAATCCAGCTTGTATGTTACCAAGGAATGCACCATGATTTTAGTGATGCCTATATTAACATATTTTTGAATTTTTCCTATATTTCGTAGATGATAATTCGTGGTTTGGCAGATTTTGAGCAACATGTGTGCTCATGCTGACATCAGAGTCAAAATATGCACCAAGATTCCTTACTTAACTTGAAATGGGAAGGTTTTTTTCTGAGCCACCAATTTGTAGGGAGTTCACATTCAAAATGTCTCTCTGATGTCACAAACCCATTAGCGGCACTTATGTTTTTGCATCATTTAGTTTTAATTTATTGGATGTCATCCATTTCTTAATGTCTGAAGTACAAACTTTGATTGACACGTAAATCTGTGTGTCATTGGCGTTTATTGATGAGTTTACTTAGGGGAGATGTGTAAAGAGTAAACTGGAGAGGACCCAATGCAGAGCCTTGTGGGACACCAAAAGCAAGGTCACTATGATTTGTTGTTACCTGTTTCCGTAAATATTTCAGATATACATTTTGGCTAAGATCAGTTAGATATGAGGTGATCCATTTCATAATTTTTGTTTTTTACAACAAATGATTTGGAGAGTTGGGTTACTAACAGATATTAATGATCGTGTCAAATGTAACACTCAAGTCCAGTAGTAATAGTACAGAACAGTTACCTTGATCTACATATGAACTATATCATTATGAATGCGAAGCAAGTTTAAATTCGATACTGGTCTGCAGTTGTTTAAGACCTTTTTTATGAGTGGTTTAACAAGAGCATGTTTTAGAAATTTTTGGAACATCTGAATCACATAAACTTGCATTTATAATAACAACTAACATCTGAATCACATAAACTTGCATTTATAATGACAACTAAGGCAAGAGCCAGCTCTTTAGCGAATGTTTTTATCACCCATGTAGATATCTTGTTGTTCCCAAGTTTTGTTTGGGGATTTTGACAGTAATTTCAGTATTTCAGTATTCGTAGTTGAAGTAAAATCACTGAAAGAACATGCTGTTATATCATCTTCAAAGATATTTTGTGTAAAACATGTTTCAAACTTATTTAATCTAAGTTTTATGACTGCGTTAATTAATTCTTATAAATTGTGTAGTTTAATGGAAATCTCAACAATATGCCTATCCAAAAGATATAATAATATTATTTAAACCATTTAGAATATAAATCATAAATGCAGAACCAAAGAATAATAAGAACTCAGGAGAAAAATTGTTATAAATCCCCCTTTTTTTGAAAAGGGCAATATTTATTTTTTTCTTTAATCCAGCAAGACTTCTAATTCCTCAGTTTCACTATAATGATGCATGAAATGTGAATAATCTTTTTTAAATATCAAGTTGTAGTCTGATAGATATGTAATTAAAACTTTTCAAAAGGTAGGGTGTGTGTGTGTGTGGGGGGGGGGGGGGAAATGGGGTAGCTTAATAAAAAAAAACAATTTAAAAACTCACCTGTATAAGTTGTTTCTCAGTGATATCCATTTCTGCATCTAATTCAACATCTGAAAAGCAAAGTTAAAAAAAAAGGTTTTCTTTATTAAAACTTTGTTCTTCTTTTTGTTGCATATTGTTGAAATTTCAATCAAACTACACAATTTATAAGAATTAATTAATGCAATCATAAAACTAATATCAAATAAGGTTGAAACATGTTTTACACAAAATATCTGTCACTGATAACAATGTAATCCTTTTTAATAATAAAACATTATAATGCTGATATTACAAATACAACCAAAATCTAATTCAAGTAAATTAATTACTCTTAACTAATAAAATAATCATTAAATACCAGATAAAATGTACTACTTTATAATAGGACTTGTACTTTAAAGAGTATGAAATATATCATAAACAATTTATATATTCATCAGATATTGAAATTCATAAATTGACTACTAAAACTATTAAGAACAAAAATGTAAATGAATAAATAAATAACTTAACATAGATTGATTATTACCTGAACAATTATTTTCCCATCTAGACTGTGCAATGGGTTTAAAATATTTTGCCTTTTCCTTGCTAGCAGGAGATATAGCTTTCAATTTTCTTGGAGTGACATCTTTTGATTTCCATTTATTCCTGGACACTTTCTCCTCTTCTGACAAATCATCATTCTCTTTTGGAGATATTTCCGTTCTTTTCTTTCTCCTTTCAGAAAAGATTGTGGTTGATTTTGATTTACTTAAAACGCTAGATTTTTCCATAGGTGATGCACAATACTTTGATGAAAATGGATCAGCTTTTTTACAAGGTAATGCCGGTTTGATTGATTTTTGATGGCTGGTGGGAGATGCTTTCTCTGATGAACAAGTGAGATCATTGTCAGAATGTGAGTTTGTATCACTATTTGAATGTCTCTTGCTTTCCTTCTTGTTTGTATCCAAGCTTTTTATGAAGGGAGATCGAATATCTGCTCGTTGAGATATCTCTTGTGTTACAGGTAGGACATCTAATTCCTCATCAACTTCATCATTTTCTTCATCACTAAACTGAAACTAAAAAAAAAAGTTTTATTAGTAACTGTTGAAGGTATAACTGTAGTCCAATGAATAAAACAGTAACATTTTAGAATGGCAACATTTTCTGTTTTACCCCACAATCTTTTCATATCATTACAGACGTCATCTTCGCCATATTTCTTCCAATACCCAGTATGTCTAACTAATTTCTTAAAGTATCAACTTTGATGTTACTGATGGTGTACATGCTCATTTTATGAATTATTAATGAATTTATTTGCAGTAGGGATTGACTACGTGCATGAAGGGGAAGAAACAGCAAGTACAGAAACTAGGGAAATGTGGAGGATATAAATACATTTTCACTATATACCAAATCAAAATTAAACAATTAATAGTCATTTAATGTCTGTGACTTAATAACTTTAAGAAATTAAATTGTTAATCTTATTTAGCAACGTCAATGAACATCTGCAGAACTTAATTATTCTCAAAATTCTTTAATAAATAAAAATGTCAACAGCAAGTTTGCAAAGAATGATCAGAGCTTCCAAATTCTTTCAATGGATTTAATTCAAATTTAAACCCTTTATATTTTTTATGGAGCTACCCTAGTCTCAGGTGTGTGAGAAAACCTACTATGTGGAAGTTAGAAATGATCAGATATGGCTGAATTAAAGACATATGTAAAAGGTTTGTTCCTGACTGTAATTAAGAATGTTATATGTTGATAATTATAATTGTCAGAAAACATTTGATTAATACATCATAACAGAGTAGGGCTGTCCAACGTTTCAAATACTGCAACTCAATACATAAGTTCAAAATATGACAATTATAAATAAGAAATAAATACCTTTGTTTGATATTGAGGTACTCGAGATTGTTTATGCTTATAAGTCTTCCCCCATTTTTTGTCCAAGTTTTTAGGCGGGTTTTCTTTCTCCAGTATCCAGCTAGGTCGCCTGCATCATGAAAACAAAAATTTGGCATGTAAGGCAGATATTACAAAGTAAAAAGAAGCAATATCAAAATAATGGTGCAAAACAGTGGAAATAATCTAAATTAATTGGTTGACTGGTAGGTACCGTCTAATCATTGTGAACAAAAAACAAACAAATCATCATTAGTTGGTCTTACCCTCTCTGGTCGTGGCCTGCCACAAAAGTTTTTGATAATCCCAATCCTATCTGATGTTTGTTATTGTTCCAGCCTCTGCAATTATCGTTTCTAACATTCAATGATGTTATCTAGCCAATGTTTTGTTGGCCAACTCATCTTTCTTATATCAATCAATCTTGTCTTTAATATGTTCTTTTAATGTAATATATTTTATCATATGTCAACAAATTTTTGTTTTCATTTCTTAATGGTTTGGATAAGCCAATTTGATGATAATTCGACGCATTTTCTTATTCAAACAAGTAGCAAACATTAAATTAAACAAACAATATTTTATAATGAGCACATCTTTTTCAAAATCCTTACTAATATTACAGTAAAAGATAAATAAAAATATATTTTACCCAGTTGATACAGAATTACAGTCGGGGATATCATCACCATCATCTTTCCTTGTCTCAGAGTCTGAGTAATCTGATATATGATTTTCTAAAGGAGGAAACCAAAGCCCTGATTCTGTGCTTCTTGGAGTGTAGCTCTAATGCAAGAGTTGGGAAATGATAAACAATAAATAATAATTACTTGCTATTAATACTTTTCTTCTCCTTAGTGAAATGTTTCATATCAAGAGAACAAAATTTTTCATAATTTCCATAGTAAAATTAAATTTTTTTAAAGCAAAACTATGTAAATATATAAAAGTTTACTTCACAAAAAATTTAAAATGCATACAAAATGAATATATATCAGCTATATCAAATAATGGTTCTATGTCAACTCCCGGCATATTATGAGAGAAAACAAAAGGTGTGCTCAATAATACATGCTCAATATCTCCAATCAATTACAGCATCCAAACATCACTTTAAATTGAATAATTCCAAAATATGTTTTTTTTTCTATGCCCACTTTTTAATAGTAACGTTTAAAACTATGGGTTTTTTTTCCATTATGAGTATTGGTGACCATAAACAATTGTATACTTTTCGATGTATAGCCAAAACTACTATAAAAAGTAAATAAAATAAAGCAAAACATAAATGGGACTGCAATCAATTACCATAAATAATATAAAAGTATAAACTCAATGACAAGTTCTACTGTAATTTTTGTAAAATGTCATTCAGCTATTAAAATTTGCCCTGTAAAATTATCTATTCATGAGTATGTAAGGAAAGTAATTAGTTATTACAATCATTGCATGAAACTCCTAATGATGTAAAGAAAAAAAATAGCAATCCGTATATTTACCTCTTTTAAATTATATCCTGGGGATACCATATTTTCATTTAAACTTGTTTGCTGGCTTTCAAAAAGACGGGGGGAATAATCTTTCATACATTTGCTACGTTTTGAACAATTCTTCTGTTTCTTGCTGCAAGAAGATTTCTTTTTAGGAATATCATCAGTTGATTTCATATTTTTGCTTCGAGCTGAATGACTTCTTACATCAGAGAAAGTAATTTTCTTCTGACATGTGATTTGAGATTGATGGAAAACAGTTTTATTTTCATTAACTTTCTTGCTCTTTCTATGATGGTCTTCTTGAGAAATAGCGACATTTTCTTGGGAGGCTATAGCTGGGCTACAAGATAGCCATGAAGTATAAGGCATAAAATGTTGAATCTCTTTTGATTTCATCTTGCAGTCAAAGTCAAAATCATACGGATCTGCATCCTTATTGCCTTGATTTTTACTGATAAAAGAATGAATTGTCTCCACTTGGTTGTGTTTTATAGAGAAACTTTCAGTTCTACCAGATGTTGGATTTACTTTTCCCTGGTATACTGCTCTGTGAGATGATTTTCCAGTCATAGATCCTGAATAAGCTTTAGTTAAACTATAACTATGCTGATGAAATTGCAATGGCAATAATTCATTACGGTTCATGTAACTTTTCTCGTCTTTCCTTTTATACTGCTCTCTGTGTGAAGCGTTGCCTGTAGGAGCATGAGATGATTGCTTACTACAACTTTGAGAAGATGGATCAGTTGATTCATTGTAATTGATACTCTTCCTAGCCCTTAAGATTCTCTTAGGTAACTCCTTTTCTTTCTTACTCTCATCATTCTTGTTAAAGTTTTCTTCAATGGGACCCTTGTCTTTTGATATGAAATCTAAACTTTTCTTGGATGATTTGTTCTCCAAGTTTGGTGTGAATGATTTTCTAGGACGTTCCTTTAAAGGAAGATCTGTTGGACTGTCCTTAGTGCTTTGACCATCAGTAAATGGTCTTTTATCATTCCTTCTTTTATTTTCATCATCTATAATTTCAGCAGGCTTGTAATTTTTGTCTACTTTATTGTTCAATGAAAAGTCCCCATCACATGATGCTTGATGCTTAAATTTGTCTTCAAATACATATGAACTATTCATAGATAAAGAATTTGCAACTTCTTTCCTTGCACTATTTACATTAGCAGTATTTCTTTCAGGCAATATTCTTCGATTGTTCATGTCTGATGAATAATCATTTTGGTTCTGCATACTGAGCATGTCATTTTGTTGGGTTTCAGTGATAACATCATCATTAATTACTTCATCTTCTGCAATTCTTGCATTATGATCTATTTCAATATTAAGTGACCCCAATGTAGAGACAGTACAATGACTACTAACAGGACTAGAAGGAATGACATTTGTGGATTTTCTTTTTGATTTTTCAGATTGTTTACAAGCACTTGAGGATTGAGGCAATCTTTGCTTGCTGTTTGAAGTAGTAAATGATTTTGTGTGATCATCAACATGATTTTTATCACTTTTGTCTTTCTTCTTTGAAGAGCTACCATAGGTGATCATGACTTTAGAGAAAGTTGATTTCTCCTTCAAATTTTGTGTTTTAATTTGTTCAACATCTGATGACTTTGATTGAAGCTTATCATTTCCATATAATTTCAGATTTTCCTCAGCCTCGACAAGACAAGAGCTATTTTCATCATCTGCTTCCTTCTCTGTAAAGTTATTGCATGTCTTCGCAACTTTGGAAAAATCTGTTTTCTTTTTTAAAATATCTATTCTTGTTTGATTATCTTCAGAAGGATCAGATTGATGGATACCAATTTCAGACACTTTTGAAATTTCTGAAGCCTCTTCAAGAGTAGAATTTATTCTCTTTTCAGATAGCTTCTTTTTATAGCTACTGCATGCCTTTGTTTTAGGTAAATCTGATTTTTCTTTCAACATTTTTGTTCTAGATCGTTTATTTTGAAAAGGGTCAGCTGGAATCAAATTAATATTAGGTAATTTTGAAACCTCTTTAGTCTCTCCAAGAAAGGAATTGAGTCTATTATTTGGTTCCTTTTTTGAACTGTTACTATAGGTCTTTGCAACTTTAGATGAATCAAATTTCTCTTTCAAAAATTCCGGGCGGTTTTGTTTAACTCTAGAGCTATCATTTTCAAGCATATCATCTCCAGGTAATTTCAAATCTGTTGTATCATTTTCAGGACAATGATCCTTATGCCTTGCTTCTTTATCTTTTATTGGCAATGAGACTGACTCCAAGCTTTTACCTGAAAAATATATAATGAAAAACAAAAATCAAGTTTAATACAAACATTTACTCCAAGATAAAAACATCATAAAAATGTGTCAATTCAAATCAAAACAAAACAAATACAAAGAAGACTGATCTATTTCAACAAAGAAAAGATAACAATAAAAACAAAAACAATGCAAAGTTCGAAACAATCTACCCAAAACACCCCGAAAAACAAACAAAAATTAATATGAATACAAGCCTATATCATAAACAGTTTCTGAGAATTTTGGAACACATACTTACTTGAATCAGACTGTTCTATTAGAGTCTTTTGCTGTTATGAAGAAATAAATATGCATATTCAATTACTGAACATAGGTTAAATAAAATCTAATTCAAGACTAATATATATAATTTAATTTCAAACATAAAAAAAATTTTAAAAAGCAAAAATGACACTAACAAACAGCAATTATAACAAAAATAGTTATAATAATCATAAAATTAGTACTAATAATAATAAAAAAAAAAAATAAAAAAAAAAAAAAAAAAAAAAAAAAAAATAA
>JAUEKR010103897.1:0-10036 GCA_031762895.1 Corambe burchi
TATACTATTGTAAAGCACCCTGAGGCCTCGGCAAAGGGCGCTATATAAATGATCTTATTATTATTATTATTATTATTGTTAAGCTCTATTTATACCTTTTATTACTATGCGCATCATTATAATCTATCAGTATTATCAGTTAAGTTCACTTTGGTGAACTATAATAGTGCCGTGAGACTTTTTTTTAAAAACCTATTAATAGTATCATCACTGATTATTGAGTGTCTTTTATTGTTTGCTTGTCGTATGGGTTTGATTTTTTTTTCTTGTGGTTGCTATTGTGCTAGATATGAATTGCTGTTATTCTTATATTTATTTTTATATTAGCTGCTTCCTTGTGCTAGTTTTCTACCTCTATTTTGTGAAAATATATTTTGTTGTTATGTTATTGTTTTTGCGTTATTTTTTTTTTAAAGAAAAGACAGTAAATACTTAAGCAATCAAACGAAATTGGTGAACGTGTTAAACAAAAATGAGTAAATATCTCTTTCCTTTCACTTGTATTTTCGTAGGATCGTTTGTTTTTATCCGGATGTATCTTTGTTTTCAGCTTGATCAATTATAAAAGGTTTAGAACTCATCATAAAAATACAATACTAATATAATTTTAATACACATATGAAATTCATCATCTTAAGTTGGGTAACATTATGTTGCAAATTGGCGCACGGCTTACTGAGTCATAGCATACTCTTATGTATGTATGTATATGTATATATGTATATGTATGTATGTATATGTATGTATGTATATGTATGTATGTATATGTATGTATGTATATGTATGTATGTATATGTATATATGTATATGTATATATGTATATGTATGTATGTATATGTATATATGTATATGTATATATGTATATGTATGTATGTATATGTATGTATGTATATGTATGTATGTATGTGTTTATGTATATCTATTTATGTATGTATGTATGTGTATATTATGTGTATGTGTTTATAACACTCGTTATATTCTTATAATATATGATCTGTCTCAAATGGATTTTTGATCATGTAATTTAGTTTTAGTCTACTATATGTTTAAAAATAATTGTAAAAACGTATTAAACGGCGGAACATTTCATGGTTTAAACACGCTCTTATACTCAAATATTCACACACTGGCACGTACACACGCAAATCAAACTACCGATCATGTCGAGGTTAAATAGGATATTATAGTGTTCTAATGGAACTGAAATCGATTCCTTTAGAACTCTGAACCAGCTATTGACACATCAAAGAATTCAAGGGAAAACCAAAAAATTCAATCGAACATTGGGCTCCTAACATGACATGGTTAGAATACCTTCTATAATCAGTCCTGTCACAGTCTGTATTATAGGAACGGTTTTGTATATTCCGGGGTCTAGATGCGTCTGGTATGATTTGTAAATGTTATTACGACCAAAACAAACATTGTGACATTATGCAACGATTTTTTTTAATAAAATTATTATTTATTGTTTTGTTTTTGTTTGTTTTTTTTTTGTTTAGATCACAGTTGAAATGAACGAATTATGGGGCAGTAAATGGTAAAGAGAGAAAGAGAGAGTGATAGAAATGATTGAGGGTAGTATAGTATACAGATGAAGGTGAGAGAGAAAAGAGACCGATGGAAGTATAGATTTACATAAATAGACAACAATGACTGAAATATAAATATACCATCTGAGAGAGAGAGCGTCATAAAGAGGTATAATGGAGACAAGACATAGACAGAAGAAAGCAAAGGCAGCCAGGGGAAGTTGGGAAATTTAAATTAAGTATGTTTGGTTTTTTATTGTATTTTGCTTGTGTTTTATTTTGTTTGTTTTTAATTACAGTGTATTTCAAAACTGATCAATTCCTCCCACAAATCGATCAAACCCCTACTTGATGTATGTGTGGTCTCGTCCAATGATTATGAATACGATGTTTTCAATTCAACATCTCCTGCTTACAACAATCATTGCATAGAGAAGTGGTTCATTACAAGTATTATGGAATCAAAAGTATGCTTATCAATGATATGGACTGAAGTGGATGGTGAAAAGTCACGATGAAGCGTTAAGTCTAGATGATATTTAAATCGTGGCTGATATAAAAGTATGTCATAATAAGGTTGCTTGATTTTGTTGTTAATGTATTTATGTTGAATTTATTTGGTTGTTATTTTTTACTTCTTTTTTTGTCAATGTGTGTCTTTGGTTTGAGAGAGAGGCACAGAAAGAGAGGGATAGAGAGAGAGAGAGAGAGATCGAACGAAGGTTGGCACAGAGAGTGGAGGCGAGAGTAAATTATGTGAAGTCAATTTGTATTTTTTTTTTAAATATTTCAAAGCTGATCCATTCTTCCCAAAAAAAAAAAATCAATCAAGGACCTACTTGATTTATGTGTGGTCTCGTTCAATGATTATGCATCCGGTGTTTTCAATTCGACATCTCCTGCTTACAACAATCATTGCATAGAGAAGTGGGTTATTTCTATAGAAATGGTTCATTACAATTATTATGGAATCAGAAGTCTGCTAATCAATGTTGTTATGGTCTGATGTAGATGATGAAAAGTCACGATGAAGTGTTAACTAGATGATATTTAAATCATGGCTGATATAAAAGTATGTCGTAATTAGGTTGGTTGGGGTATATTTAGACCCCAATGAAAAGGGGAAAGTGTGTAAAGAGCTTTTTTATGCTGATCCATTTCACTCCTCCCACCATCATCCCCCCCCCCCCCTCAAAAAAAAATCGATCATGCACCTACTTGATTAATGTTTGGTCTCGTCCAATTATTATGCATCCGTTGTTTTCAATTCGACATCTCCTGCTTACACTAGAAATTGAATGCGTTAAAAACTACTATTATTTTAAACAAAGAACAACAGCATTGAATATGAATAAACTAGGATGGACAAGTCTCCAAGAACAAAGAACAAATATCAAGTTAACAAATTTCTATAATAGTATTAATGATTTAATCAATGTATCAATGGAAACTCAATGCCAGCCTAAATCTCATAATATTTGGACATGTCTGTCTGGTTCTCAACTTTTTTAAAATTATTAATCTCTTAGAGTAAATAGTCATCTGAACTCATTTTACTCTAGTGCTATCCGACTATGGAGCACCTTATCAGCGGCACCTAAAATGTTAGGCTCTACTGAATAATTCAATGATGCCGAAAAGCTTACCTCATTAATAAGATCGCCATAATCAATATGTAATCCTTAATAATTCGAACATGCGCGCCAACAGTAATACTCACCTAGTTGAGTCAGTTGGCATGCTGGAAGAAGTAGAAAGAACTCGCCGCTGATAATATTATAATCTCTCATCATACTAACTCCCAATAACGAAATTTTTCTGTGGGTTCTAATTTTTATAGTTGATATATCTTCAGGGATACTATTTTTCAGTATTTTTCACTTATTTTGTTGTCATGGTCAAGTTTGATCAACCTGCACTTAAATGATAAAGTATTTCTTTGGGTAGGGTATTTCTTCTTTCTCTGACTGTACCTCTCTCTCTCTCTCTCTCTCTCTCTCTCTCTCTCTCTCTCTCTCTCTCAACTCTATCAACATCTCTCTCTCTCTCACTCTGAGTGTGTGTGTGTGTCTTTTTATACATATTATGATTATTACCCGAGTGCAGCCGGGAATACCCAGAGAGAGAAAGAGAGAGAGAGACAGACAGACAGGCAGACAGAGATATATATTTATTCTGCTGCTATCATTATTAATCGATGTAGAATATGTTTTTCAGCTTCATTCTAGTTCTTCTTAATTAAAATGTACTTTAATTACTGCGAGCATTTTTTTTCTTCTTTTCTAAACATGTTTTGTTTTTACCTGAGGGATATCGAGATGCATTTGGCTAGAGAGGAGAAATATGGAATGGAAGAAAGTGAGGAAGTTACGTGATAAGGTCAGGACAAAGAGATATAGTGATTGGTTGAGTATAAAGAAAGGCGAGGGAGGGATCAAAATAAAAGGCTAAAGAAGAGAGTCTAAAGAAAAGGCATGGGGAGATTGTGAGGGGAGATATAGAAAGAAAGATAAGAGGAGACAGTGAAGGGAGGGATAGAAAGAAAAGTGAGAGGAGAGAGTGAGGGAGATGATAAAACGAAAGACGAGATGAGATAGTGAGGAGAGGGATATAAAGAAAAGGAGGAGAGGAGATAGTGAGATGAAGGCTAAAAAGAAATATAAGAGAAAGGAGTGAGAAGATGGATATAAAGTAAAGGGGAGAGGAGAACGAGAGAGGGGGAAAGGCAGTGAAAGAGTGAGAGACGCATCTAGAGAAAGAAAGAAAGAGAGAAACAGCGAGATTGACTGCAGCATTCATAATTAATTGATGTCGAGGAATTTCGGACTTCTATTCTGGTTCTTGTTAATTAAAATTTATTTTATTTGCAGAAGTGCATAGTTTTCTTCTTTTTTTAAAAAAAACTGTGGAATGCATTTTCACACGGGTTGCGACGCTATGACACTATGAGGATCGTCTTTGCTGTGCAAAATACATAATATATATTTTATTGTATCAGTGGTATAAATTGCTGTATTTTTATGACATGAAGCATACACGTTCTGAGTTTGTGGGATAAATTATGGTATTCTAAGCTCTAGGTATAATATGTCTCATCAGAAATCAATTTCATCTTAGAATACAATTGTACTATGTCCCCCATTTTTTCCATTATTTGAATGATAAAAAAACTGTTTTAAAGTATTTATGATATTTTTTTTTAAGTAATGTTATTGGATTACTCTATTTAGAATGATATTTGTATTTGAATATTGTAATTGATATTATGAGGTACACATTATAGAGTGACATACATTTTTAAGCACAAATATTGGTCCAACTCATAATATTATACCTTAATAGGATATGTAACTTTTGTGTTCTGAGGCGACGCAATTCGTGATTAAATACCTGAGGATTATTTGCTCGGGTTTAATCAAGCGGAAACAGAAAATGAAAAGGGGTTTCTTACTTGACATGACGTAATAAAACTATGGAATATTAAATAAATTGAATAATAATGAATGACATTGTATAATGCGCTTTTGATCGAAACTTCAAAAAGGGATTTTATTGATTGAATGATGAATTGGTGTGTGATACACATAGTTCAATTAAACTTTTATAAGTAGCTACTTAAATGAAATACTGAGTATGTTAGTCAATGACAAGTTTAACTGTTATTTTGAATATAAAATAGTTCACCTTTATGCACCATTTTATTTACCCCTCCCCCACACTCTACTTTATTTAGTGTATGCGTTTTCAGAATATTGAAATAACTTTCCTCCCACCATTCTCTGTCATGTGACTTCCTACTACTATTTCCATCCATCTAAGTTATATTTCTTGTTTGTTTTTAATTATTGAAAATTGGAATCTTCTTATTGAATGAGTAAATCTCGGCAAATAATCGTTTTTATACATATAATATCTGTTAGGTCATGTTCTAGATGATTAATTAACCTTTCAATTGTACGAATTAATTTTTGTGTGCTTTTATTGTTGGTTTTGTAAGAAAGAACTGGATCTCGTAGATAATAATGATATCATCTTGCATACTTCAAGGTCATATTTAAATTAAACAAGCAATCAGAGACGGATTGTATCGATCCTACCCCATAGCTATGATTACATCCCATTCGTGACAGGAGTGAAGTAACCTTTTTTTTTCAGGTTACATTTAAATCGAGACTAGATCTAGGAACCATAATATCAGTTATCAGCGTTGGCCGTCTGTCTGCTGATCTATTGAGCTGACAATTGAAAGGAAATGTGTGTGTGTGTGTATATATGTGTGTCAATGTGTGTAAAATTATGCCGTCATCGATTTGTGTGTGATTTGTGTGTTGATTAATTCGTCCCACTAGGTAACGAATGGAGCGTGTTGAATCCATTGTGGCACCATTATTGTTTACTCAGTCTTGCGTTATGTTAAACATTCTCTATAATAGACTAAGAGTTGCTCCTATAGAATAAGGAAAATATGCCCGAGATTATGATAAATGCTGGTAGAGAATTAAACTATTGAATAGTAATATTCTAATGTAACAATTATGGTTATCATGACACTATAGACTTACACAGTAGAATAAGAAATACAGGAGATTATGATAAATGCTGGTTGGGGATTATTAAACTATTAATTAGTAATATTGTAGTAATTTATAAGTTATGTTAAACGAACTCTATCATAGGCTAAGACTTGCGCAATATAAGAAGAAAAAATATAAGATTATAACAAATGCTACTTGAGAATTAAACTATTAAACAGTACTATTGTAGTAATTTATATATTATTTTAAACAATCTCTATTATAGGCTAAGACTTGCACAATATAAGAAGAAAAATTATAAGATTATAACAAATGCTAATAGAGAATTAAACTATTTAACAGTAATGTTGTAGTAATTTATAAGTTATTTTAAACTATCTCTATTATAGGCTAAGACTTGCACAATATAAGAAGAAAAATTATAAGATTATAACAAATGCTAATAGAGAATTAAAATATTAAATAGTAATGTTGATGTAACTTATAAATTATATAACTTTAACTCTACAGACTTGCACATTAGATGAAGACTAATAAAAGGATTATGTAATAATTACTTTAAGAGTGGGATTTATATGGTGTAATTTATAGTAGATATAAAATAAAGGAGGCCACACACTACCCAAGCCGATTTGATCAAGTTTCTTTCGCAAGCATCATTCAAAATCATTTAAACTCCGAAGCCCCAAACATACCTGATTTGGTGTTCCTTAGGCTAAGAGGATTTGAACAAATTGGCTTGCACAAGCTTCAAGTAATCCCACACGCCTACAAACTGATTTGAGCGATTGGCTTGCATCAATTAGATATTTCAAGTAGGTATGCAAGTAGGCATCCTTTATGCATGTATTATTAAACCCACCTGCGGTTCCATCTCATATAAACAATAATTCCGATTATATACTTATCATACCATGTAAAAATTAGAATCCAGGGTGTGTATATTTACTCAAATATTCGATTGCCATGGAACTCTCTTATTAGGAAGCCTCGGTGTATCATAAAACGTTCCAATTACCCGGACTAACCGATTAGTGGGGTTACGTATATTGTATTTTAAAACAATTTGGTTGCCTCGGATTACGTGCTAAATTGAAGGAATCTCAGATTCCTGAAGGTCCAAATTACATATTCCGATGTAAATTAATCCATGTAAGCGTAAATATATCATGTCGTTATTCGTTTTATGTGTTCATTGTGTGTATGTGTATTTTGGGGGTACCAGGTGTATATTGATATATTATATAGATACGCGTGTCGCGTTGTTCATGTGTTGCTAATAATAGGGTCGGATAGATAAGCCTTTCGGTGCTCGAACAACACCTCGCCTCTATGATCGATGGTGTTGTCACAACAAGGAGTTTGATGCCTTGCTCATTTATTTTCTCTATTAAAATCCTTGGCCATAGTGAAGCTGAAACTTTTGAAATATCAAGGGCAATAACTCTGTGATGGGGACACTTTTCTTTTTTTTTTGGCAAAGTCCTGTCATTTGTTGCATGAGATATGCAGGTATATGAAAAAAATTGGTCTCATAAAAACCCCAGAGGGTTTCACCTAGTCAGCTCAAGGTCTAGGAGATCTTTTTTTATTTCAATATTCCAACTTACTCATCTAGACTAGTTGAGTTTTACTGTTGACACTCAAGTTAAGAGTTTTTGGTTTGTTTGTTGTTGTTTTTTTTTTACGATGTATAATATGTAGCAGTAACAGTGGTGATCATCACATGAGGTTAGTTTTAATGTCAGTACCATTTATCAGCAACTTGTTTGGCCTATATTGCCATGTGAGTAAAAAAAAAAACGAAATTGGCCTACTCGAAATTTGTTCCAAGCGACTGGAAACTTGTTTTATTTTACTATAGACCGATCTAGGGTTATTGTTTATCAACTTAACAAGTTACCGAAGACTGGAACGTTTCCAACTTCACCATGGTCTTCGCATTAACGTCGTATCGAACGTTCTGTAAGCATTCATTGTGCATTGGCTGCGGTTATCATTCTCATTATCATTGTACCTCGTACCTCTCATACCCATGCAAACACACATACCTATGCCAACACACAAGCTCATGAAAACACACATACCCATGCCAACACACAAGCTCATGAAAACACACATACCCATGCCAACACACAAGTTCATGAAAACACACGTGCCCATGCTAACACACATGTTCTTTCAAACACACATGCCCATGCCAACACACATGCTCTTTCAAACACACATCCTCAATCAAACACACTGGCACTACCAATCACGCATTGTCTTTTGGCACTTAATTTCCGATCAGAGTTTCCTGTATCCAGTGCCAATTATCCGTGCTCTTATCACACTCTTAACGAACGCACACAAATACAGTGTTCTTATCACATTCTTAACGCACACAGAAACACGCAGGCATATTTATGCTATATTTCTTCTGTCTTCTATCTCTCTCTCCTTCTCTTTCTCTCTTTTGTTCTCTCTATCTCTATTTCCTCCCACCCCTCTCACATTTTTATATATTTCTTCCACTTAGTATATCTATCTTTCTTCTTCCCTTCTCTTTTTTTTTATTTCTTATGTCTCTTTTCCACCTTTCTTTCACTCTCTTTCTATTTCTCTATCACTGCCTCTTTTTTTCTCTTTCTCTCTCTCACACACACGCCGTGGTGACAGCTGTCTTGTCCGAAAAAAACAATTGTAACAAGCCTAACAGGCGAATGTCTCGTCAGTGTTAACTGTTTGCTGTTGTCTGGGGGAGTAAACGAGATGTAAAGCGCCTTGAGACTTTGGTGATATGTGCGCTATATAAGAACAGTCTTTACTTTTTTACGCACACGCATACACTTTTTCCCCTCTATCTTTTTTCTCATTTTTGTTCTCTCTATCTCTATATCTCCCTCTCCCCTTTTCTCTCACGTACACTTTTCCCTTTCTCTCACATTGTATCTATCTTCCAACCTCTTTATTTCTTTTTCTCTCTCACACACACAAATCTTTCATTATTCTTTTTCTCTCTTTCTATTTCTCACTTTTGTTCTTTTTATCTCTATCTATCTTCCTTCTCCCTCTCTCTCTCACTTATATCTTTCTCCCACGTTGTATCTCTTTATATCTTCCTACCTTTCCCTTCTCTTTATCTCTCTTTCTCTCTTTCTTTATCTTTAAGGACGTAATGCTTTGACCTGGGCTCAAACCCACAACCTCATGATCATGTACCCTGGCACTTAACCATTGTGCCACTGAATCCACCAAGTAATCGTAAAGTAAATGTATCTTATGAAACATTTTTTTCAAATACTAACATATTTTATAATCGCCCATCTCTTTTCTTTTCTTTGTTTCTCTCCAGTTGATGTCTTTAGTGGAGGATTTAATGAAAGAAATGAAGGATTTGAAAGAAGCTCAAAATGCATTAGCCGAAAAAGTGAAAGGGGTGAGTATACCTGTTTAACTTTGAGTGTAATTTATACCTCTACCTCAAGCACCACTATTGTAGTAATATGTCATATGAATGTTCTTGTTCCTTCATTCGTATATTCTATTAGATTGAATGTGTAAATGTTTTTGTTTTGTTTTTGTTAGGGTTTTTTTTTTTTGGAATTTGGGTCTGTTGTATTTCTTTTTGTTGGTGTTTTTCATGTTTTTCTTGTGAACTCAGACTATATTAATGAGTTCAAATTTATAGTATGATTTTATTATGGCATGTTTGAAAATAAGATGTAGCTTTCTCATTGTTATTTGATTCTTCTAATTTGTTTTTATTTCAATTTATTTTGCGTCTTTATTTTTTATTATGATTATTATTATTTGAGTCCCTGTTATCAAGCATATGAAACACTACAGTATTATATTCATTGTTATACTCCTTTTTTATTATTATTAGTAGTAGTGGTAGTAATAGTGGTAATAGTAGTAGTAGTAGTAGTAGTAGTAGTAATAGTAGTAGCAATAGTAGTAATAGTAGTAGTAGTAGTAGTAGTA
>JAUEKR010104340.1:0-14206 GCA_031762895.1 Corambe burchi
TGTGTGTGAGAGAGAGAGAGAGAGAGAGAGAGAGAGAGAGAGAGAGAGAGAGAGAGAGAGAGAGAGAGAGAGAGAGCTAAATGTCATCTAAAGGACAGAGGTTGGCAGAACACCGCATTTAGTGCATTAACATTTAAAATTAGCATTACCTTTTCTTAAATATTTGTGCGTGTCAATAGCCTTTTAATAATAATAGATAGAGATTGGAAGTGGAACAAGGTTTTAAGCCTTGATCATAGCAAAGCTGGATAAAGTCCAGTTTTCAGTAACTTGCTAATTGGTCTATAGTGTGGCCATAGCAAAACATAATTTTTTTTTCTTTCTTAACAATCATATGCAGACTTGCTAACTCTAACATTCTTACTCTAACTGCACCCAATTTTTTTTTGGTTGCAAAAATACAAACTTTCTCATTTTTTCAGGATGAAAAATTATATTTTAAGCCCACGGAAATAAAATCGATATCATCCATTTAAACTCAATAAAAATATTCTAATATATAATATAATCCTCTTCACTAATGAAAAAAAGAAACACCCACTTCAACAAATAATCCATAATAATACAATTATATAATGAAATATACATCTGGTTACCACATTACACAGAGAAGAATCAGCAGCTTTATAATTGTTATAGCTATTAGGGAGACAAAAATCAACAATGCGGATTTTAACAAAAATACCTATATTTGTATATTTTCGACCACAGTGCATATTAAAATATGCAAAATCATACTGGTTGGCAAGTCTGCATAAATCTAGCAAAACCTGAATCCACTCAACAAGTTACCATAATTTGGAATCTTCCAGCTTCACTGTGACCTTGTATTTACAGCCCCTAGTATTCAGTTATTTGTGTGTGTGTGTGTGTGTATATACATAAAATCCTGTTTTAATATAATGCCCTAATACTTATATTTACTGTGGAGTCTGCTTAAGGTAACACCAGAGGAGTATTTAATTTCCCTTCTGGTTCTCATCATAAACAAACTCCATAGCATAAAATACATAGACAAGAACATGCAATACATGTTATTCTGGTGATGTGTGCCATTCCTAGGTAATGGTGCCAAAGTTTTTTCTTCTTCATCAAACCCCCCTTCAAACCCTAACTTCACTTCAATAAAAAAAACTTATTTTATCGTATGGTTTTCAATCATAATTTGATTCTTATTTTTTTTTTCTTTATTTACTTTCTCTGGACCATAAAGAATGATGCACATCACCAAAATAGGGGCGGTGGATTTTGAATGTTTTTATCTTTTTTGCTCTCTCCATTTTTTCTTTTAACGTTAGCAATTAACTCGATAGTAGAAATATTAAATTTTGCTGAACATTTTAATCCAAATCCATTCCGTAGGTGCATAAGTGTCCCACACAAGGGCAAAGATTGACACCATTACCTAACAAGCCAGGTTTTGAAAATGATAAAAAATCCAAAACACTCATCACAGAATAAAATGTACAACACATGTTCATGTATTCATAGCAAATGTAAGATTCTTTTATTACAGCGTGCAAAATAAACAACCATCTCTTTTACATTCAATGATAACAACGATATAGGAAACAATATAACATAAGAAAATCAAAATATCATGTTCACTATCTCATTCAAAATCAACATATTAAAACAATCATCTAAAGTAAAATTTAACAAACAAAAACAGCATTTTAAATTAAAAAATTTTCCTCGCATAGCATTCAAATTTTCTAATTAAATCAACAGTTATATGGCACTGTTTTTAGAAAAGCCCAAGGAAACAATAACCATAGTTGATGTGTATGTAAAGAACAATCAATAACAACCCCCACACCAACCTCACATCCTACACATCCAAAACATATCATTTGAAATTTACCAAACAGAAAAATATATACAACCAGGAGCAGAGAAGAGCTAATAACGATCCATCAGGCATGGTGTTAAAATAAAGCAATAAAACTCCTCTTATATATGCATCACCTATTTCATGTCATTCAAAGTTTCCAAAATACAAATTTACACTCACACGTCCATCATATCAATCTTCACACTATTATCTTAGGCAACACAATTTAATCAGCATCAACTTGTGTTTGTAACAATTAAAGAAAAATTGTCTAAACTACCCGTAGAAAAAAATAAGAAAATTAATATCAAAAAGTGATATATATGAACAAATGCACAACTTAACACCCAATCAAAATGTACAAATATGATTCATTCAATGTACAATTGCAAATTAAACAATCTAGTTAAAAAAAAAGAAGATTTTTAACAATTTTCTATGATTGTCACCCATAGTTATTCAGAAAACAATCATGACTTCCAATCAACTCACTGAAAAGTCTTTCTTTCAATCAATTAATGCAAAATCATACAACATCAAACATATTTGAAAGACCTGCGCCCGCATGAGAATTTTTTGATTATCATAAGAGTATTTACATCAATACAAAGTTTTAAAAAGTACCTCACTCTAAACCAATGATATATGTTAAAAATATCATTCCATGCTACACCCCAACAACAAATACTAAGTGGTCCCATTGTCATTGGTATAAATGTTAGGGTGGAGACTTCTTAATACCTTCATTATAAGATTGCTAATATCTAGTACATTTTGTTATTTTATCAAATGGAATCAAAATTGACTCCCCTAGATTGCATGTACCCTGTTTAATATTAATATATCATAATGGTCACTTCAAAAGTATAAAAAGAATATTGTTACTTGCCATTACTTTCCTTAATAAGCACATTACAAGAAGTATAATGAATTAATTTTAATACTCGTAAAAAAAGAAAAAGAAAATGCTTTCTGACAATATAAATTAATAATAAAATCTGGTAAATTCTTATAATCTTTAATGTAATTTTCAAAATAAAAGGAACAATCATTGATCATAAAGGAGCCCAGACTTAATCTTTTTTGGTTAAGATAGAGACACCGGCAGGTTTAGACATAGGAGCAGCTACAACAGTTGCAGGAATGACATTGGCAGTGCTAGATCCACCAGCTACAGCTACTTGTGGTTGGACAATGGTGGCAGACTGAGGCACTTGAGCAAACACAAGTCTGGTACCATGGAGGGTGGGGGCAGTGTGGGTGGCCTGCATGTTAGTAGCACCAGTTACTGCAACCGATAGGCGAGGCCTGGGCGTGATAAGGACGTAGCCAGGCTGACCGGCCACCTGAGCCAAAGATGTTTGCAGGATCTGGGGCCTCAAAGGGACGGCAGACATAGAAGAGTTAGGCTTGATGACATTCACCGCCAAGGGAACAGTACCCAGGCTCTGCAGAGTGATAGGGGAACCCAAGCGGTTAGCACTCACCAGGCTGGCAGTACTAGTACCCCCTGTGTTAAGGATTGCATGGCCTCGACCAGTGTTAATCACCGTAGGCATAAGTGTTATATTGCCTCCAACGTTCTGCCCCACCTGGTGCTTGGTGGGTGACACCACAACAGACTGAGGTAGTCCCACACCACCCGCAGTGATAAAGCGGGCTCCAGACAAGTTTACAGTGTTCACAAACGACACAGGATTTATTAGAGTCGTGCCACGAATCTGACCAGCACCAGCTTTTGGAGATACCTGACGTACAGCAGGGGCCAAAGTGATGCCCCCTGAAGTGTTGAACAACTGGAAAATGTTTCTATCGCCACTAGCATTCTGCAGCTGCAAACCTCCTGTGCCTAATAGAGAAGTGGCCACAGAAGCCGGCAGTCTAGTTACAGTCTGCATTCTGTTGATAGGAGAAGGCAACCTGTTCAAAGACTGCTGGAGTACTGATGTTGCCACAGGCAAAATCTGAGCTCTGGACTGAACAGGAACTGTTGCACTCGAAACGACAGCAATGGAAGTAGTTGGAAGCTTAGGCATCCGGGACAGGACAACAGGGGAGTGGACCGCAGCTTTGCGTGTGCGGATAACTAAGTTGGGATTGGACCAGGGAGGTGGAACATTGGGGTCGACAACAGGTGGGCTTTTGACAGGTGTCACTTTTAAAGGCATTCGCCCAAGTGGGCTAGACAACAAAGGACTGGTGGTGGGGGAGAGAAGAGAGGTGGACACCGGGGAGACTGAAGGACACTTGGTAGTGCTGATGATGATATGACTAGCCAGCTGGGATTGCTGTCGTAAGAGAGCATTTTTAGCCTGAGTGGTCAGCTTACTGCTGGCGACTGGAGAAGTAGTGTGACCATTTTGATGGGAGACAGGAGTTTTTTTAGTTTTACTCTTAACTGCCACTACCTTCTCTTTCTTCCCCTTTATCTCAACTGATCCATCTGCCGTCACTTTAGGGGACTTTGGTTGGGGTTTAGGTTTAGGTTTGACAAGTGGTGATTCAGAAACTTCCCTATCTGCATTATCATCATCATCATCAGTTTTAACCTTAGCAGCTTTCACTTTAACTTTTGGACCATTTTGAACCTTATTGCTACTCTTATCTTTATGAGCCTTACCATTAACTTTAGCAGATACTTTGGCAATTTTCTTAAGTTTCTCATCCAATTTAGGCCTTCCCCTTCCGTCTTTCTTACCAGCCTTAATGTTTAGTTTTTTGTTCTTATTCAATTTGGACTTGGGAGGTGTTTTCACAGGAGACAAACGTTCACTAGATCTTCTACTATTCCCAATCCCCTTAGCTTTAACAACACCATCTTCACACTCAGATTCTCCATCACTGTTAACAGACTTTTTAGGCTTAGGGCCGCGTTTCTTAGGTGACACTTTAGGTTTCCGTCCTTTCTTCACCTGTGAATCATCCTTGGAGTAGATGTACAACATCTCGTCATCCTCCAACTCGGCCTTTCTCTCCTCTTCTTCCTTGAGGGCCTTCAGTCGAGCCAGTTCCCAATCTTTCTTAGAGTTCTGAATATCCTCCTACAAGTAGGAAATACAGGAGAAAAAGAAAAGAACAAAATGATGTTATGTTTAAATTAATAAAAATAATCTTTCAAAATATCACAATTACATTTTAATTTAAATACATACACACATCTTAAGTAATTAACATATCAACTGAAAACAAATGACTAATGATTGCAATAGAATATAAAAGGTGAAATAAAAAAAAAAACAAACAATAAAATAATTTAAAACAACTGACAATCAATTTCTTAATTTTTTTACTCCTCCTACAAGACAACACTAATACCAACACCAATCGATATTCAGTCAATAAGCAAGAAACAACACTCACTTCAGCCATCTTCAATTCCTCAGCCGTCTCTGGTTCCATCTGAGCTTCCATTACAGTCACAGCAAAGCGCTCAATTGGAGTCAGCTGGGAAAAGACATTAAACAAAAGTAAACAATCAAAACAATGTTTTGAAAATTGTTCAACAAAAATTAATGTACAGGATTTGCGCTTTATACATATGATCTTTATAAAAATGATTCCATCACTATACACAATGTTTTAGAGATAAAGGAGGGAGGGAGGGAGAGAGAGAGAGAGAGAGAGAGAGAGAGAGAGAGAGAGAGAGAGAGAGAGAAGGGGGGGGGGGGAGAGAGAGGGGGGATTATAATACATTAATATCAGCCTTAAATAATGACAAAATGAAGTAAATTGATTGCATCAAGTAACAATTCTTCCAACATAACATAAAATCAAGAGTTCTACTTTTTCAATTGGTACCAAATGTTTTTTTTTAATTTAAAAAGAAAGAACAATATTAATAATAGTGACTTATTTTTGCGACTCAAAAACCTTCAGTTCTTAAAAACAAAACCAATAGATCAAAGACAACCCTTAAGAGACTTTGCTTTACCTCTTTATCCAACATTGCCAATTCCATCTCCACACGAGATACTTCATCATCATCTTCCCTCCTCTGGTCGGCTTCCCTCTCATCCCATGGAATGCTCTCGTCAAACTCTGCCAATTCTGCTTTCTGTTCCGCTTGGACCACTTTGATAGCTTGGGCATCAGTTTCATCTTCAGCCTTGGCTAATGCCTGCAAATTTAGTCACACAAAACACACAATTAGACCTGGTTTAGACAAATAAATCAATCAAATTTGAACTTGCACACCAACAGCAATTCTCAACTAGTTGAGTCAGTTGGCATACTGAAAGAAGAAGAAATACCTAGCCATAGACAAAAGCATTTTTGCAACAAATAGTTAAACATAATTCATAGAACAATTTCAATCATATACAACATATAGGAGTTTGAAATGAAAAGAATATATAATAGAAGCAGACCTGCATAAGCACCACACACTCAACTCTTAGACATAAGACTAAGACTATAGACATCTAGAATTCTATATCCTCCATACAAGATAGTCATACTATACACATAGACTTCAACTATCATAATTTACAAAGAGAGGGAAAGATAGAAAGATGAAGAGGGAAAGGAGGGAGGGAGGGAGGGAGAGAGAGAGAGGAGAGAGAGAGAGAGAGAAAGAAAGAGAGAGAGGAGAGAGAGAGAAAGAGAGAGGAGAGAGAGAGAGAAAGAGAGAGATTAAAACATTCTTAAAAATATAATTGCTGATAGCTCATCTTCCAGTAACATCTCCTACAATCTAAATGTACCGGTACACTTGACTACAACCCATTGCAGTAAGTATCCTTTAATTAAATAGCGTAATTATTTGCTCACGGTAATTATTATAGAAACAATCTATATTGAGCAACGATCTACGAATGTTTAATCCCAAGTTAGTTGATAACGCATCAATCTATATTATAGTCTAGTGTTAAATGCCCAATAATCGGTAACTAAACGTCTAGACCTAAACATAACTCAGACCCTATATGACTATTCGCGTAGCTTAAACTGAAATGACTTAATATCTTAAGTCTAGCTGATAGTGATAGCCAAGCGTATACTATAATAATAATGATAATAATAGGCTACCGCAAAACGCCGCACTTCCTGTATTAAATACGGCACCGGTTATAAAATGTAGGCATAGTTATAAGTTTTAAAGGACATTGAAATGACTATGATTGCATTGTAGCAATTTCCTCTATCCATTCAGAAAAGAGCATATGAGTGAGATGTCTTCGATTAGATCTTAGGTATAAGTCAATACCGATCACATTAGCGATCATAAGATGGAAAATATTAATCAGGAAAGGGCGATGTTCCTAACGATCATAAAATGTATAGAAATCGGTATCGCTCAAAATTTGGGAAAGTCGGTATAGGTGGCAAGTCGCTGACTGTTCATTTGCAAGTCACGACTAGCGTGAACACAAACACGGCGAGTGTATCGCTATTGCAAAGAGTATAGTAATAATATGCTAGGCTTCGCGAATTGAGGGGTAATGTAGTAAAAAAAAAATTCCATTTTTTTCCTCTGAGATTGGAATGCAGAGAATATTTTCCCCTGCGGAAAAAGTGCGGAAAGCTCAAAACTGCGGAAATCCACAGAAATGCGGAAGATTGGAAGCACGGAATATTACATTCCAACACAATGTCGACGGCCCCAGGTTTCAAAGAAGGTATCGTAAAACCAAACAGAGTTTTTAGGCAGTCAGATTGATGTTCCCCTTTAGACATGCTATGACAAAATAGAAGCATATTGCCATAGTTGTTCGAAAGGGGGGATATGATATTACTTTTAAATTACACTGATCAGAAATAAAACTTAACGCAGCAGAACTAAACCACATATATATTACACAAAACAATTTGATTATGATGTCATAAAAGAGTCATGGTAGTCCTCATATACCACTAAATATCTTCAAATTCCATAACTTTGGCATATCAATTGAAGTGTCCTGGAACAAAATGCTAGATAAAATGACTACAACAAAATATGCAATAATAATCAAGGGTGACTCATTTTTGCAAGAAATATTTTAAACATTAATATTCTATTACTGAACAGTAGAGATGGCCCCAGGTTTCAAAGTAAGAATCCTATAACCAACCAGAGTTTTTATGCAGTCAGATTGATGTTCCCCTTTAGACATGCTATGACAAAATAGAAGCATATTGCCATAGTTGTTCGAAAGGGAGAAGGGAGAGAGAGAAAAAAAAGGGGGTGGGGGAGTATTTTCAAAGTACATTTAATCAGAAGCAGCTGAAATGACAAAATATGTCAAAACTAAACAGTCACTACACCACATATTCCTAATTATATAACACAGTCATCACTTGGAAAGAATATAATATAACACCCATAACTCATGACAAAAAAGAGCACCTAACATGGAATATCATTTGCACATATAGAATTTCGCCCCCAGCCTCATTACAATTAGTTCATGACACTAACAGAATAATTATTGATGGTCAAGCTTCGTTAATTAAAAGACTAAATATGTTAGCAACCCCAGGATTCGAAGCAGGTATTAAAACCAACCAGAGTTTTTAGGTAGTCATTTGATGTTCCCCTTTAGACATGCTATGGTAAAATAGAAGAAAAATTGCCATAGTTGTCCGAAAGGGGGATATATAAAAAATTTGTTTTTAAATAAATCTATATATTTCTTTAAAACTTAATATGAAAAAGTTATACCATTTTTACAGGATGGGTAAGATCACATATCATTTGAAGCATAAGATGAAATGAAACCTGTAATAACAAAGATTGTCATTACTGAAATACAAACCACTGGCTAACCATTAATTGTATCATAAATGTAAGATTTCCCCAAAAATTAATATAAGGTCAACATGATGCTAAACAATGTAGACAGCCCCAGGATACGAAGAAGGTACAAAAACCAACCAGAGTTTTAGGCAGTCACTTGATGTTACCCTTTAGACATGCTATGATAAAATAGTATAAACCTTTGTCACAGCTGTTCGAAAGGGGGTTCTTAATTTGATTAAAAAAGTGTAAACAAAAGAGAAAATTTTTAGCACATCAAAGCTAGACTATTTACACAAAAGCTAAGAATAAAATAATTCAAAAACTTAAAAAGTAGAGACGGTACAAAAAACAAATTTGATTACTTAAGCCCATATAAATGCAAGTCCAAGCAGGTTTTTTTTGCCATAATTTGCCACAAAAAAGGGCAAAATTTTACCAGTTTTTTGTCAACAATTTGGGGGTCAATGTATGAAATAAGAGACAAAAATTTACACACAAAAAATAGAATAAAATAAAATGTAAATAGGGGAGAGGGGGGGGAGGAGGAGGAGGAGGAGAGAGAGAGAGAGAGAGAGAGAGAGAGAGAGAGAGAAAACCTAGTGCATGCATAAAGCATAAACACAACCAATAACAAAGTAAACAACCACATATACATACCATAAATAAATGAAAATCCTATAAAATTAAGCATACCAACAATAACAACAAAATTAAAATAGAAAGAGAAATAACACGGGTAGTAGTAGTAACAGATCTGTAGTTTCTATCATTGCTACTATATTTGCAGCACACACAAAAAAAAAACAAAAAAAAAACAAAGCAATTGCTGTCGGCTGTAGCTGTTGAAACACAGAACAAGCGGTAGTACAGTATTAGTATTATCAGACCAGTACTAAGACTAAGAAGCAGTCGTGGATTAAGAAACGATATGTCAGTAGAGCCTTGTTATCGCTAGTGAAGTATTATTCATACCAAAAGTGATATAATGCATTATTAGACATAGTATATAAGATTAAAACAAAAAGAGAGAGAGACTGGTAAAATACTTAACAATGTAGTCAACCCCAGGATACGAAGAAGGTACAGAAACCAACTAGTGTTTTAGGCAGTCGTTTGATTTTCCACTTAAGACATGCTATGATAAAATAGTATAAACCTTTGCCACAGCTGTTCGAAAGGGGGTGATAAATTTGAATCAATAAATTTAGGTAAACAAAAAAGAGAAATTTTAGCAATTATAACCTAATTACTTTTCTAACCAATAGACTATTTACACAAAAGCTAAGAATAAAAAAAGTTAATAACTTAAATGTAGAGATAGTACAAAAAACTAATTTCATTACTTAAGCAAATATGAATACAGTATCTCGATTCATCAGAATTTTTAAGGACATAAGTTGTTGTTTTTTTAACACTGGTAAAATAAATGACAATGTAGACAACCCCAGGATACAAAGAAGGTATAGAAACCAACCAGTGTTTTAGGCAGTCGTTTGATTTTCCCCTTTAGACATGCTATGATAAAATAGTATAAACCTTTGCCACAGCTGTTCGAAAGGGGGACACTTGATAAAAAATGTGAGCAAACCAGAAGATAAACACGATAATTCTGTAATTGAGTAGTAATGAAAGAAAAGATGTACATCAAAGATCAAAGTTCTGTCGTTTGCAAAAGTAAAACGCAAATATTATCGTCACTTAACAATATAGAAGTGCTGATCCAGTACTAAGGTTTAAATAACAAAAAAAAGAATCAACACCCAATCATACACATCTTTTAAATATCAGTTTAAATAAAAGGAAGAATCCAATCCATTATTATATACACTTCTTTTTGGCCATGATATAATCAAACAATGAAAAAATGGAATTAATAAAACTAATGAGTACACATCAGAAAAGAATATGAAACAGTACAATGTAGACAGCCCCAGGATTCAAAGATGGTTCAAAAACCAACCAGAGTTTTTAGGCTAACATTTGATGTTTCCCATAAGAGATGCTATGGCAAAAAAGAACAGACCGTCATAGTTGTTCGAAGGGGAATGTGGACGCATTTAAAATAAAATCTAGACATATAAACAATTGCTTTTTTTTTTTTTGGTTGCAAAAATAAAAAAAAAACAATCATTTCAAGTAACCCTGCATACACAAATAAATAACATACCATTTCAAACTGAGTAAGAATGACGGTTTCTTTCTTTCCATCTTTCTTGGGTTCAGGCTCCTTCGCAGTTTCCTTTTCCTGCAACGCTTTCTTTCTGGCGACCTCTCTTGCTTCTTTCTCTTCTGCCAAAGCTTCCAAACCCGATGGCTCAGCAAATAGGTCGCTGATTGTTTGCTGTGAAGAGAAATGAAAACATTGTATACTATCACTTAAAGATCAATGGTGACTTAATTTAAGTTAACTATACAGCAAACCCCCAAAATATTAAAACTGAAAAATGTTAATATATAGACTAAACTAAACAAGACAGATTATGATTATGCATATAACTTAAAATAATGCTCGTATTTTAAATAATTTCAGGGAAAATACTTATAAGTCACAAAATGGACATAAAAATATAAGAATGACAGAGTACCAACGAAACAAAATCCAAAAGCTTTCTTAAGATGATGAATTTAATGCATACCATGACTTAAAAAATGATACCTTACATTTTATTTATATTATAGAAATATTAATTATGACGGGATTAAGGTGAGAAAACAACTCACCTCCTTGAAAAATGCAGTGGTGAAGTTTCCACCCTCAATAGCAAGATCTCCCAAAAGGCGTTTTTGATTGGCTTTCTTCAGAATGTTTTCTTCAACTGTCATCTCACTTACTAGTCTGTAATTGAAAAGGTCATTCATCGAGTTAGTTTTTTAAAAAAATCATCCAAGAACACAACCAAATTAAGTAATATGTGGTCATACTTTCAATATGCCAACTGACACAACTAGTTGAGAATTACTGTTGATATGCAAGGTTATTTGTACATAGTATTAATAAAAAAAAGCATAGGGTTTTTTTTCATATCTTCAATATTTTTTTTTTAATTTCACCAGTGTGCATCAAGTGCTTTCATTAATTTGATATACAATGAAACTAACATACATTATCACTGAAATATCGATCCAGGAAAGCAATTAAAACAGACTAAGGAAGATGAGTGAAGGGTTTTAGACAATAAGGATTTACAAGATCAGTGCTTATATACTGGTTGTTATTAGGAAATTGAAACGCAAAGGAAATCATCATGCCAGTCATCATTCAAACACTCAAATTATAAAAAGCAGTTCTTAATATAAAAATCACCCCACCTGTAAATATGTACATCTCTTGTCTGTCCAATACGATGACATCTATCCTGTGCCTGAGCATCCATGGTGGGGTTCCAGTCACTGTCGTAAAACACCACAGTGTCTGCTCCAGTAAGGTTCACACCAATTCCACCAGAACGAGTCGACAAAATGAAACAAAATATTCTTGCATCTGCATTGAATCGATCCATCAGATACTGGAATAAGACACAGAGAGAAAAAGGTTATAAAATATAGTGATAACTGAAGAAAAAACTTTCTCATCGAAGATTTGGCTACATTATTAAATCAGTGCTTCGTCAGTAGTTCCATGTGAAAACTCTCACTAAAATCAAGATTTTTTTTTAATCTAAAATCATCACCACACAAAACACTGCATTACTCTAATTACATTTAAAACAATGTAATTCCAAACCTGTATGCATGTGGGAAGAAACAATTCAAATTAGATTTATTGATTTCATAAATAAATATCAAACAGAACTCAATAGAATGATTCCATGTAAAGATATTGTAAAAATTAAAACAAAATTTAATCAGAAGGAAACGTCTACAAGACCACAAAATCAGTGTTTTATCAGTAGTTCCATGTGAGAACCCTCATAGACATCAAGTTTGAAAAATCATCATCACTTAAAACACTGTACCATTATTTCAAAATAAAAATGATACCTTAAAACAGAAAAAGGTAAGAAACTAACGATACTTCAATTAGAACTAAATCATATAAAAATAACTAATTGATGAAGAGTGTTAAGAAAGGTTCATAAGGGATATTTTAATTACAACAGAATAATGAAAACAAAAACCACACAACAAAATATTTTCAAAAATACTAGCGTTTTATCAGTAGTTCCATGTGAGAACCTTCATAGACATCAAGTTTTGAAAAATCATCATCATTTAAAACACAGCACCAATGTAATTCACATTCTTATCACAAACACTATAACACAATTCAAACTTGAACAGATAAAAAAATAGAACAATCAACAACTAGCAAATTGACAAGAATGATCAATTAAGAGGTGAATATTTTATAACATATAAACATATCTTCATAAAAATATTATAATATGCAGAGCACATAAGAACAATCGTAAAAGTAACAACATATAATAATGAATTTAATGAATAAGAAAACATTTACAAGATCAGTGTTTTATCAGTAGTTCCATGTGAAAACCCTCATAGACATCAAGTTTTGAAAAATCATCATTTGAAACACTGCACCAATATAATTTACCATCTAAACAAACATTATAACACAATTCAAACTTAAAGAGATAAAAAAAAATTAACTAGCAAGATTTAAATCTACCTAAACAATTTACGAGAAATATCCGTTAAGGAAGGAATACTTTTAATAGAAAACATTTTTAAACAAATAAATGAATCCTCATAAAAATATCAGAATATCTAGAATACATAAGAACATACATATAAGAACACAAAATAATAAAATATTTTAATGCATATAAGAAAACATTTGAGTGTTTTATCAGTAGTTCCATGTGAGAACCCTCATTGACATCAAGTTTGAAAAAAATCATCATTTAAAACACAGCACCATTTGATACAAAGAATAAAGAACATAAAGAACAAAAGGATAAGTATTCTAAAATAAACAATAGCATAACAACCAATAACTACTTATACTTACACTTCACTTCTAAACAACTAAATAAACATATTTAACATAAATCATTTAATACATTGCTCTTTTACAGCTAATCTAAAGTGCTAACATGTTAAAAAAAAAAAATAGAATAGTCATAAAGAACACAATTAAATGATACCATGAAACCTTTATAATTAGTACTCACAGAAATTGTGATTCCTAACAAGTTGGCATGAAATCCTAGGCAACCAATTGCCTCTAACTTCAATAATTTTGTTGCTAACAGAAAACATCTACAAGATCAGTGTTTTGTCAGTAGTTCCATGTGAGAACTCTCATTGAAATCAAGTTTGAAAAATCATCATCATCTAAAACACTGTACAAATGTACACATTGCAATTCCTAACACAGAGAGGGAGTGAGAAAATATCTTACACCAAAGCATACAAATATAATATAAATGCAAACCAACTAGCCTAATTTCCTAAACTATGTATTAATACTTGCAACTTATCTATGCATAGTTTTCACAGTTAATTTAGAAACATCACGTGAAAAATAAAGCAAATTATAAGTTTTTAAATATTAAACTTCTAACAAAATCAGTGTTTTATCAGTAGTTCCATGTGAGAACCCTCATAGACATCAAGTTTGAAAAATCATCATCATCTAAAACACTGTACAAATGTACACATTGCAATTCCTAACACAGAGAGGGAGT
>JAUEKR010104452.1:0-10034 GCA_031762895.1 Corambe burchi
ATCTATTCTATGAGAAGAGGAGAGAGAGATAGAGAGAGAGAGAGAAAGAGAGAGATAGAGATAGAGATAGAGAGAGAGAGATAGAGATAGAGATAGAGATAGATAGAGAGAGAGAACTATTACCAAGTGAGGTAAAAAAACAACTGCTAAGGAACACTATTTCATAGTTTCAAAAACCTTCCATTACTATTCATGCAAGTATCGGAAATCTTTGCAGTTACATAATCGAATGAGTTGTGTTGAATGCCTACAAATCAGAAAAATCCCGTTGTATTCTAAATGACATACTGTGTGTTAAACATTCCAAATTATCATTACCGATGTCTAATACATCATACCAGTATCTAATAAATCATAATATCATACTCTTTAATAGATATTATCTTGATTTATATTAAATTAAATTAAAGGGAACATTTATATAGCGCTTTCCCACTTGTTTTTTAAATGCTCAAAGCGCTTTACAAAGGGATCTCCGACAGGCCTGTTCATTCCAGTACCATCTCACCTCCTCGTGGAGCATACAGAAGAGCTGCCTGAAAAGTGCGTCATTCTAGCATTCCGATAATATCCATCTCTGCCTATGGTTGGATACTCATTACACCTGAGCGGGGTGGGGAAATGTGTGTAAAAACATTTTCCAAGGATTTAACTCTGCACCGCTGCCATGTGGATTCGAATCAGTGACATCTCGATCACGAGCTGAGTGCCGTACCACTAGACTACAAAGCCACACAATCTTTACTAGCATTTGCTAATAAGCAAATTCATAGAATTCATAGAAAAAATAGAAGGTTGTTAGAAAGCTTAAGTTTGGGGTAGAGCCTAGTTGCTTATTATTCGGATTCGTCTGATCCATATTGGAACAGAAATGATTTTGTTTGCGAGCACTACACTGACTGGAATCCTTTATGAATTGCATGAGTGTTTTTAAAATGGACTATAAAGACCAATCAAGGTGACATCATTATATAATTATTCATTAATTAGACATGCGCATTACAAGGATAATTTAATACGTATTTGCATTATGGATGTTACCATATGCCGGAAAAAAAGTTGTATCATAATATTTTGTTATGCAAAAAAATCCAATCTATTAAAAGAGGTGCACTTTTAAAGATGCAATTTCTAAGTAATGAAAAACAAAACAAAAACAAAACAAAGCAAGCGAGCGTAAAATCACCGTAGAAATTCATCATTATATAACTAATGGAACGAAGTAATCCAATAACTGATTAAGTCAAAGGGATGTATCACATCATTATATTCAAGCATCGAAAAATTCTTAAAGCCAATCAATATAATATCTAGGCTTACCATTTTTAATTCTCATTTGTCTAAGTCTTGCAACACCTATGCGCCGCGACTCCAAGTCAGAAATGCATGCCGCATCTTGCCAGTAGTGAATTGGGGTCCGATTTGCATACGTTCTGGCATAGAATGCAGGCATGAAAGTCCCCTCCAGCCACACCCAGTATTCTAGAACTGTTTTTATCTAGGTTAAAATGGAAAGGAAAAAAATAGAATTAAGTACGTGTACTACCATGATTAAACTGTGGAAATAAACCATAACGTGCGATGAACGGTAAAAAAAAACAAAAACAAATATTTTAATAAATAAATAAAAAAGTAAACAAATGATTAAACGAATAAGTAGATAAATCAATCAATTAAAGCATATAAATAGATACATAATTACGTATCCAAATAATTCTTATAAATATAATGTCAGGTTTAACACAAAGTTGAGTATTTTATCAAAAGGCCGAAATTTGTTTGTAATAAATCGTATAAAATCACAAAGATATAATTTACTATGTTTTATTCAAGCTGTTTCTTGTATCGTGTGAACATATTCCAGGTTTTTATGTAACCAATTGTAGTCATTAAATAGGTCTTAACATCTGCCTTTCAATTATCATTGATTATCTACACGAATACAATAATGGTTATGGTTCAGTATTCATCGAAGCTAACTAAGGCCATGGTCATAGTACCAACTCGTACTTTTTACCAATTTTTACAAAAAAAATCTGAAAACCGACAAAGCTTGACGCTCGTTATTGGCCATTGTGAATTTTATTTCCGAACTATATAACTTTTAATGACAAAACACAGTTACTGCACTTACGTTATCGAATTTAGACAGCATGCTGTTCCTAATATGTTCACCGAATACGTAAGATTGGGGATCCCTCTGTTGATACGACAGAAAGAATATAATTCCAAGAAAAAAGAAATATATAATAATTTCCTTCAAGACAGCTTCCATCTTTATTTCCATCAAGCGGAATTCGCGAGACTTGGCTAGCTCTTCAGGATCAGGTGGCTGAAATTCTTGGTTTTCTGAACGCCTCTGGAGCATGATTTCTGGGTAAGATATTTCATGAATAAGAACGGTTGGATTATGAGCATGATAACGACTTATATACACGTATAAAATATGCTGACATGTCCTTATGATTATAATAGGGTATTGATGGCTTTGTGTTGTCTTCTCTTAATCGCTTAAGTACCTAATCATCTTTAAAAAAAGATTAAACGCGCTTGTTAAACTTGCTATGTATATGTGTTGATCCGCTGAATAAGAGTCTTTTTGGGTATGCAAATAATGCATGTCAACAATAGGTATAATGTACACTTGTAATATGTAAGACTAGCGAAAACGGATATATACCAATACAAAATGAGGCATTAACGAATCAACTACAGGATAGTCCAATGTTAGATACACAGGTTAAACATTTACAATTGTACCATAATCCTAAACTATTTTGACAATTGAACGCAGCTGTCGTAGTTTCAGCCAAAAATAATACCATATCACGCATCGGACATTAAAGTGAAACACAATATTAAAAAAAAATTCATTAGATTAATATGTTGCTTTTTACATGTACATAATTTATACTTAATGTACATATCACATTGTTGTTATTTCTTTAGACTTACGCGATAGTCGTGCGTCATCGTTGCTCACGCTCGCGGTACCACCATCCAAAACTTTATTAATATCTTCTTCCAGATCTTCTTCGTCAAGTTCAGGTTTTTTCAGAATGCAAGCGATGAAAGCCACCAGAAGAAGTACCTGGAATAATAAATAGTTGATTACTTTCTTATACATAACATAGTGGTAACTAAAGTTTAATTGGATCTGTAATTACCGAAGGCAAAGATCAAGCAAAATCAATATATATATAAATGTATGCGCAGCCAACGAAAGCAATAAGTGCAACGACCTTGCTTAACGGTAAACCACATAACCTCTACCGAGGATCGAGCCTGGAACCGGACGATCCGCAGTCAAATTGCGTAAATCCCTCGGTCACCGTGCCACCTTTAAAGTATTTGAAGCAATACCACAACGAATTTGACCTCTTGTACCCAGCTAAATATAACAATAAACTAAGGTAGTATTAATGCTTATTTTTCAACGTTAGAATTTATTGGCACTTACGATTTTGGACATACGATTGTA
Source organism: Corambe burchi (assembly GCA_031762895.1). Taxonomy (NCBI): domain Eukaryota; kingdom Metazoa; phylum Mollusca; class Gastropoda; order Nudibranchia; family Onchidorididae; genus Corambe; species Corambe burchi. The sequence continues at coordinate 3,482 of JAUEKR010104452.1, forward strand.
CATTTAATTAATCACTTCTGCTTTCGTTTGAGGGCGACTTATATCAATGTTTTATATAGATTTGATAGTTGGACAGCGGAATATAGAATAGCCAAACTGTTTAGAAGTAAATCCAACAGCATATTATGATTTAACAAATAAAGCACAAAGCATATTATATTTACCTTAATTGGTTGTACAATAACAACAGATTGGAAGAATGACAGCAGGAAGTTGGTGAGCCATTCGTTAGATTTCTCTTTTCCCCACTCCATGCTATAGAGAATGGTAAAGAATCCTGACGACACTATACTAAAGAAGCATACTAAAAAGAAAAAAAGAAAGAAAAAACAACAACACAACAACAACCGAAGGTTATTCAATAAGCATGTCCACAATAAATTAGGATATTTAAAGAAATAGTTTGCCAATAATAGCAATAAACAATGTAATAATTTGTGATAGTACAATTACATCAACAAATTGGTAATTGGGTGATTGTGGGGACAAATCTATAGCCAAGAAAAGACATACGCTTAAATTTTGAAAAATATGGAGGAATTGCTATCGTTGTAATATGAGGCTAAGTATTGTTTCCCACCAAAACATGGCCAGTTATTTTGATGTGGTGTAGTGGTTTGTGAGCCTCGACAGATCTAGAGAGCTATACCTGTTTAATATTTTGCTGTTCCAGGTTTTACCTTGCTGCGCAGACCAAAGTTTGAATGTCAGACACATTTGGGCGCAGAAGCAGAAGCCGAATGTGCTGGACCAATTTGACACATTAAGAACAGCATAACGCAATGTGCGCGTATAATATGATGGTTCCCTCCCCTCCTGCACCTTCACCCAAACATAAAATTATGCACCCCGGCACTACAAACAGATATTGTTGTGTATTCCAGGAGGGTAGAATTATATTCTGCAATGTAGTTGTGACAAAGTTGAGCCCACAAGAAAGGCTTCATAATAATGTAATTTTATGCAATTTTACTCATCCCACTCATTCGAATTTAATACCAAGTTGTAGTCTAGTAAGAATTGAATTTAATAATATATGGCAGAACCATACATTTGTGCTTATCACTTTGAGCATAAATGTATAAAATGATGTTGAAAGCCATATTATTTAATTTACGTACAGATCCATGCAATGTAGATACACCAATGAGGAAGCGACCATGGTTTCTTCTTTTTAGGTTTGGCCATAGGGTTCTCTTCTTTTTTCTGCATTTCCTCTGCATCAGTGTTGGCGTACTTATTCTTCTTGTGGTGAGATAAGATGTTGGACACACTGTCTTTCAACTTTTGAAACCTATAGAAGCCAATAAAATATACAATGTTATATTCTTTTCAGTACAGTTTGAAAAATAAAGTTAATAAAACTAAAAACAACAGAGAATTAAATCTTTTTTAATGATGTCTTGATATCGGTATTATTTCAAGCTGGAGAAATCCGATCGATAAAATGTTATGCGTGAGCGTATACGCTCATCTATAAAATTAAGTTAGCAAGGACTCAGTAGTTAAATAGTCTAGTCTCTAAGGTGGCGTATTGATAACATAATATTATATAGTCTTGTCTAACGATGCAATATCCCGTACGGCTATTAAATGGACCCCACAAGGGAAAAGAAAGCAAGGTCGTCCGCTAGAAACATGGAGGAGGGGCTTGGGAAAGGAGATGAGATCAGAGGGACGGACTTGGAGTCAGATCACGAAGATGGCATCTGATCGAGATGGATGGAGATCCTATGTGTCAGCCTTATGTGCCCATTCGCACTACGAGGATAAGTAAGTAAAGTAAGTATAGTCTTGTCTAGGACTGCACTCAAGACCGCGATAATGATGTTGTGTAGGGCAACTTTAATAGTCAATTCTCTAATACATGACGAGTTCAACGCTATTGTTCTAACTAAATGTGTCCACTAATCTCCGTCGAGTGTCATTTCTCTCAGGGTGCTCAAGTCCTGAAGATTCGACAGCTCGTGTCCACAGTTGATCTCCAGTTGAGGTATTCATCTATATTTTATTTTGTTACCCGAATATCATTACTGAGTGTAAAAGGGAGGGTTACTTTTACTGTGAGAGAAAAAATTCAACAGACCAATTAAACCTTACACAGGTTGCCTGACTACAATTTCTAGACTAGGCTCATTAAGGCCTAGGGAAACGAAAATTATCAGAAGTGACAATGGGCCATGATGTCATAAATCAAAATGTCTGTTTGTACTACTCGCCAATGGTGGCTGTCTTGAACAAGAGATATCATGTTATTCAGGAAGAGAACAAAGATAAATTATATCTGGAAGTCTTATCTATAGTCTAGACCTAGCGTAGTATGGGTCTAGACTCCGAAGTCTTAAGTAGGCACACCCATGTATCTAAAGTCTAAAGCTAAGTACGATTTGTTTGAAATTATAATTTGACAATATTAGGGAGACGGTTACTATCTTTCACATTTATCTAGATTTCAGATGGTGTAACTCTCTTTTCTGTAGACTTTTTTCTCTAGTCATTTGCACGCTAACACATTGAAAATTGTGATAATAAATATCCCTGATAACCTTTCTTGGGCCAGAACTCTGTAATGGCGATACTTATTCTTTGGTAATCACACGACAATCACTGCCTGACATGACATTCTAGTTCTATGAGAAAGGGCTCTCATAAAACCTCAAATAGAGGGTTGAGTGTTGAGAGTGTCACAACAAGTCCAAAGTATATAGGCTTCAATGTATTGGGTAAAAATGTAGCGAAAAAAAATCGAGGAAATATCATCATTATCAGTAAATTGCAGCTTATTATAATAAATAATAAATAACATTTATACAGAGTATTTCCCCATATACTAATAAGCTCTATGCGCTTTATAATAAGTTCTATAAGCTTTAATGCGCGCTAGATAAAATGTAACAAATTATTACATCGTAAAACGTTTCATTACCTGCCCTTTTTAGCCCGTGGACCCCAAACCATAGAGCTGGTAGTCACATTTTTCCATCGGAATTTCTGCTTGTCTTTGACATCTGCTTGGTTAACTTGTGTCACTGCATTGTTTTTAGCGCGACATCTCCGAAAAAATGTCATCATAATGAAGTTGACTGGAAACACAATCATGGTGCTTGCAAAGCTGATAAAGAACTGATTGAATACAAATATACTGATTGTTGATATTCATTGTTTTAATCATTATAAATATGATATAGATAGTTTTAGTGCATGCTGAAAAGGGCACTCTAGGCGCCATAAACCATAATGTAAGTGAGCTAGGATATTATTTAAGAAAATAACAATACCAAATAAAATGTTTTCATGATATGGAATATATACATGATCATCATAGATCATCATCATGATCTCCATCACCATTTATTCTCCTCTTTCCCCTAAGCGTCATCATCATCATTACTGCTACTACCACTTCCGCCGCCGTTGTTGTGCCGAATTGTATAGGGATAGTCATATGCTTTGAGTAAAGATATATCGAGAAGGTGTTCATCAAAGGAACATTGTGAATCCTTAAGCAATCCATAATTCTAACAACGATTAGGAAATCTTGCTTGTATACAGTATGAGATGACGGAAACATAAAAAGAACAAATTAAATATCACTGATTAGTATGTGATAATGTAAAAGTGGATTATTATAGTATTTTTAGTACAAATGTTTTGCATGCTATAATGAGAACGAAATGCTACGAATCTGTAGTTAGACATCATACCTGTGCTAACGTGAAAGAGAATGGTCCTAACTTGATTGCTTCCACTTGCTTTTGGTCTCCGTCAGATTTGAACCACATAGCGTTGGTAATCATTGTCAGGAAAAGAAGTGACATACAACACGATATTCTTTGTACCTGAAATTAATGATAGAGATAATTAATTACGTGTCGATGTGATTAGTTTGGCAGTCAATTAACTTGAAAAGACGCATAGTTTTATTTGTGTATTTAACTTTTCTGTGATTTGATTTCTTTTGTATTTTTTCTATTTTTTTGCATTTTTGTCTTATTTTAGATTATAAATCAACTGTGCTTTTCTTTGCTGTTTCTTTAAGTGTGTGCTATTTTTATGCTGCATATTATTTTTTTTTTGGGGGGGGGAGGGGGGGGTTTTAGATTTTGTCTGATATCTATGTTTACTTTTGCTTTAATTAATTATCAAAATTGAAAGTATATTACACTGATATAAGGACTTGGCTTGACGTATAGATAAAAAAAATTTAATGGGGATTGCTAACGGAAAGATTTTGGAGCTATTGAGGTGTACATGCCATTAACAGCTTCCTTTTGAGATTGGGAAAAGAAATTTATCTGGGAATTACCCTCCAAATTACACCGAGTAAACACAATCCAATCTTGCTACTTACCGTAGCAAATCCTAATAAAAGCTTAACAGGCAGTAGTATAAAAATAGTAACAAAAGATAAGAAATTACAATGGGATTTATAAAAATAAATCACTAAGCAACTGGATTCCAACGATTTTATGGAACTAATACATCAAGCTGATTTAAAGTATTAGACGAAAAAAAAATGCTATAAAATATAAGTGACAACCAGCAAAGGCTAGGCTGTACAGTATGTGACATTGCACCAACCTTACCATTAAAATCTAGTGCAACATCAATGCATTTATTTTTAAAAGAGTACAGTATGCTTTATCTGAGTTCGTCACCAAATGGTCAACGACTAGAGAAAGTGATTAAAATTAATTAAATAATAACAATTAACGTTAAATATCAACACTGCTTTCTCGATGTAACAACAGACTCACTCTTGTAAAGTTACTCCTAGTTGGTCTTGAGAAGATAGAGAACCAGATATGGTCGTTAGCTAGTTTCTTTCTAGCAGAAGATGAGAATAGCTGCTTGAAGGCAACCAAATCTTCAACTCCAGCAACGGGTAAAATTCGGTCCACAAGTCCATCTCCTTGTTCTACAGCTAGCCACTGATCACAAAGGAAGATAAACCTGGAAATAAAAGAGGTTGGTTGTGTAAACTAGCTCTGTGGTTTAGTGGTAAGGCACTCAGCCTGTGACCAAGTGGTCCCGGATTCGAATTCGCATAGTGGCGGCGCAAAGTTAAATATGGGAAAAGTTTTTTACCCACATTACCTCACCCCACTCATATGTAATGAGTATTCGGTCATAGGCAATGATGGATATTGCCAGAATGTTAGAATGATGACCCTGAAAGGCCGGAGACTCTTTGTAAAGCACTTTGAGCATTAAAAAAATAAGTGTGAATGCGCTATAATATAAATGTTCACTTTAATTAAGTTAAATTAAATATAGACTAGACAATATCAGTTATATAGAGCGCTAACACAATTAGTGTGTATTATTGCGTGCTTTTAAAATAACGAATGAATAAAAATCATTGCGAACGGATCATCATAATCATAGCAAATTCCTTAAATATACTGAACAGGCAACATATTTAGGAATAACAATATGTAAAAAATACAAACGAAATAAATAAAAAATCACAATGAATAAGCTATTTATTCCTTATTTTTTGCGATGTAATTCTTCAGATTATTCTAAAGCTGTAGAAAAACAATATCATTAAATATAATTAGCACAAACAGTCATGAAGTATGGACGCTCATAATGGGATCATCACGCCATAGAACAAATTAAATATGTAGCCTAAATACGATTTAAAAGGAGCAACTCGATATTAATGTGCTTCATGACTATTCTTTTAAACATATTTAGACATAAACATGCGCGTCAACTGTGTTTCTGAACTAGTTCAATCAGTTGCCATCTTGGACGAAGAAGAAAAAAAAATTACCAAGTAGTACATACAGCTCGTTTATTCGAATCGGACTAGACTAGTACAGGGTGTGGAAATCCCATTGCCCCCACCCTCGTTTCACTCGAACCCACAGCATATTCCTCTCCCGGAGAAAAAAAAACCCCACACCATTGAGAGGGAGAACCGGAACATGAAGAAAAAGTCAGTATAGATTACCATTACCATTATGATTATTTTTAGTGTTATTATTATTATTTTTATGGTTATTCTAATGATTATTATTACTATTGTTACTACTATTGTTATCATTATGAGTTCTATTCTTATTAAGACTTACTTTTCTCCTGTCTGCAAGTCATTGATCTGGACTTGATCCAAATACCATGATTTGTTTACACCCTTTCCACTGTTGTCATGCCAAATTCGCAGGAATGTTAGAGGTCCGAGCTTGTTTTCAACGCTGACTACATAATTCAATATTGCACCTCGAGGTAAATGCTGAAATGGCAGAATCAAGTAAATATCCATTATAATGACCCCTTGTTTTTTTTTTAAATTATCAACATCATGTGCCTTAAAATGCAATTACGATTATAGCTTAGATGTTTATGTAAATTGCAGCTTGATTTGTTGCAATTGTTATTGTTCCAGCCGCTATTAATATCGTTCGGTCTCTGGAGCTCAAGATAGTATTTTTCTAGTGTTGCAATAGAAGGAAGGAATCTCAAGTAAAGATGTAGTAATTGGGGACAGTAAAAAATGTGAGTGACAGATTCGTCGGAGAGTCTTACAGTTTGGAGGTGGTCA
>JAUEKR010105007.1:0-10029 GCA_031762895.1 Corambe burchi
TATCTACGTTATCGTTCTTTATAATAGGGTTCGTTGCTCAAGGCTCACTAGTCCAATCTGGCGCGTCGGCACACCTATTTTTAGTTAACCTTGATGGAACAATAAGGTTACTGTCTGGGGCTACAAGTGACCTAGCCTCAACGATACGGTTTTACAGTGCAAGATTCATCTCCATATCCGCTGCCTGATGTCTATCTCATTCGAATTCATCACCTTTCGGTACCGTGGGAACAAGGCTTGAACAGGGCTAGCCCCAAGCTACACTGATTGGTTGGTGGCACCTACTACGACCGAGCTGTAGTAAATTAGAGCCATTTGATTGGTTCAAGTTTTGGGCATTTGTAAGGTATTGTTTTAGCATACGGTCGGCAACGAATTAAGATAATTGTTTGTAAAATGCAAACAACGAATAGAGAGATATTTTATTGTTAAATTCTTATTGACTAGGCAAGACAATAATAGTAATAGCAACGTGGGGCAAGACAATAATAGCCACGTGGGGCTGAGCCTTGATAGCCTTAAAGGCGATACGCCACTGCTAATAACAAGTCTTGTAATGCATCTAATGCTGCATCTATTAATGCATATAGTGTTTTATCTTATAATGTGGCAACAGTATCAACAAATGCATCCAATTTATCACGTACCAATGAAAACTATGTACCCACATATAATGCAGTGATGGAAATTGTTAGAATTCAAGAAAAACGCGTATTTTAAGCAGCTTTTGTGTCTGCTCCATTTGGAGTTCAGATTGTATTGGAATGAAAAGTTCTGTCAGGGGACCCGTTTGTAATATGTTTTTAGTTGTTTGAACAATTAAAACTAAATGGAAAAGTGCTACACAAATGATACAGTGTAAATGTGTTCAATTTTGTTGTATACAGACATTTACATGTTTTGAGAAAATATAGATTGCTTAAATACCGTTGGATGCAGATCTGATATTTTTTCACCATGTAATATATAGAGAGGCGTGGTTAGCTCAGGTGGCAAAGGCGGTGAGCTGCTGTGGCTGCTACGGCAATGATCCCGGGTTCGATTCCCGCGCGCTACTGCGATTTTTCCTTGGGGAAGAAAATTTGCGTCGATTGCCTCACTGAACTCTAATGAAATAGAGTTTCTGGTCGTTACGACAGCTGTCATGTCCGAAAAATATTGTAACACGCCTAACAGGCGAATGTCTCGTCAGTGTTAGATTTTGCTGTTGGCTGTGGAGTAAACGAGATGTAAAGCACCTTGAGACTTTGATGATAAGTGCGCTATATAAGAACAATCTTTACTATTTAATATATGCAGTGAGTAAGTTTGGATAAACTCCTGGTGGAAATAAACACTTGTTGCATTATTTGGTGCTCTCAGTGTCTTGACATGGTTCGATTTATTTCATTAATTCAAGCCCACTAATAAAAGTCCGGTTAAGATAAGCTCTGAATGACTAAAGTCAAGCTCAACTCGGATATACAATAGAATACTAAAGTAGTGTACTCGGAAATAGTGTAATAATTCTGATGCCCCGTTTTTCCTCCTTAATTGTGTCAATAAATTTAGCATGAAAGTAGCGTACTTCTCATAAGAGGTCAACTCGGGAATAGCGTAAGTTTTTTCAATCAGTCCTCAATATGGATAAATTTGTTTTTCATCTTCATGATTATTCGACATAAAAACTAGTTTAAAAGCAAAACTCAAAACAAAACATAACAATACGACTTATTTTGGTCATAAAAGGTTGGCATTTGTCAGAAATGAGTCATTCTGAATAAATAATTGCAGCAAAATAAGCCTACTCAATAAAAATAACCAATATAAACCTATTCTAATTCTGACTTCAACTACAAGCAGTTGAGTAGCTTAAAATGACTATTTCATGAACTCGGAAGTGGCGTAAAGTAGGAGTGAGTCACGTCAATTACCGTATTTCCGTGTTCAACTGTATATATACCATTACTTGCAATAGTATCTGAATGTATATAATCATAGGCGTGCTATTCATAATCATAATAAATGTAACACAAGAAATTAATCCCTTGATGTTATGCACATTCTTCTTTCAATTTTGCCAAGTGACCCAATCGTACTTGAGTATTACTGTTGACTGGGTAGGAATTGTTAAAATTTTGCACGGACGGCGATTTTAAGCATGCTTCTCTTTGCTATTTTAAACCACCAAGATCCATGTTAACACGGGACCTCCTAGTTTTTCTTCCGCATATAGAGCAGACTAGATGGCTGATCATAGCTGTCCTAGGATCAGGGGTGTCGAAAAACGCAGAACCAATAGTTGCATTCAACAAGATTCGAACCCAGGTCATTGGATTCAGAGGCAGACATCGTTACCACTATACTACTGAGCCCCTACATTGATTCGAACACGGGTCAGTTGATTCAGAAGTAAACACTGTACCACTGTGTCTTATATAATTATAGGATCATATAAACCTAGGATAAGAATAACTTTATATTCTGGGCACCCAGTTTATCATGAATGGGTTTTACAGTATTTGATGCAAACTTTTACATCTTTTTCTTCTTTCAGTATGCCTCTGACTCAACTAGTTGAGTATTACTGTTGGCGCGCATGTTCAAGTTATTTATATGGATTAAGCATTGGTTATGGTGATCCTATCAATGAAGTTAGCTTTAGTGCATTTTTGAATGATTCAATAGTGCTTAACATTTTAGTTGCCTCTGGTAGGGCGTTCCATGAGATTTAGGCTGACATTGAGTTTCCATTGGTATATCTATTAAATTATTTTTATACCTTTATAGAAATTTGTCAACTTAATTTTTGCTCTTTGCTCTTGGAGACTTGTCCACCCTAGTTTATTCAGATTCAGTACTGTTGTTCTTTGCTTTGAAGAATATTCGTTTAACACATATCTAGCAGCTCTTTTTTTAAATTTTATCTAGATTATCTATTTGTTCTTTAGTGTGAGGGTCCCATACTGAGCATCCATATTCTAAGACTGGTTTGACTAATGTTTTATAACCTTTCTCTTTTATTATTTAAGAGCATCCTGAAGTATTCATTTTGTCTTAGAATACTAAGCATTCCATTTGCTTTTTTGCATGGTGACTTATTTTGCTCATTCCATTTTAGTTTGCTATCAATTGCTACTTCTCAATATTTTACCTATTTGGTTTCTTTGATGGTTTTGTTATGAATATGATAATCCGCTAGTATTGATGTCCTTTTATTTGTTATTCTTAGCATCTGACATTATTGGTACATTATAATCTAGTCATTCAATGCCAGACATCAAGGCCTTTTATTCCTCTTAAAACACACATATAGGTAACAAAAAAAAATTCACTTTTAAATGGATAATACAATTTTGGATGATTTTAAAATAATTTTTCTATCTAGCCTCAGGTAACAGATCTTTAGCAGATTCCATTGCAAAGAAATACATTTATAAAGATATTTTCAATAGTTCAAGTTCAAAGTTCAATTTGCTTAGATGCACCAGGCAATTGAAGCAAACTATGCAAATTACTACAACACTACGGTGCAAACAAAATCCACATACGAATATTACACATTATGTATATCGATAAATAAAAGTTCTAATCACTAATTAGATGTGACGACAGCGATTGTTTATAGTGTTCATATTTTTCTATTGATGTTATACTAGATGGTAAAGAGTTCCAGTCTGCTATTGTCCGAGGAAAAAAGCTATATCTGTGGGCGTTGATTTTTGCTAAAGGTTCAAAGAACATGCTAATCGTGTTATCTATGTTATATTTCAATTTCACATAAGAAATATGGGGCGAAAACGTTTATCAAAGTCCAAATTGACATTATATTAGACAACGCTGTCTTTTTTAATAAGAAATTCAATGACTAACATTAAACAAATTATTCTTAAATTAAAAAAAACAAATTTTCATTTTTTTTTTTAAAATTAAGAATAATTTGTTTAATGCTAGTCATTGAATTGCTTATTGAAAAAGACAGCGTTGTCTTATATAACCCAATTCTGAATTTGGTTAGACTAAACATTTTATTGCTATTTTATAACACATTGTTTATAATGAAACATATTCAATAACATGATAAAGGCATCTTTAATACAAACAATATTATGTAATGATATTGACATTGATATATTGCAATAGACCATAAAATATTGATACCATAGCATAAATACGCATGTACCCCTATAAAATAATATCTTGCAATTTTTTTACTAGTCCCATTTTAATTACTGGTATATATCTGATATCAAGTAAGACTTTTCTAAACACATAGCATTTTAAGCCAACTATGCTTTCCATTGAGTTACCTGTATCATTATAGTATATAAAGTGAATATTAACAATAATAAATAAAAATGACACGATATGACATGGTTTGGCTGGATATTGTGAACATGTACACTAAATAGTTTATCTACAAAAATAAATATCATTTCAAAGAATTATGGCAAATGACTGTAATAAAAAACAAAACAACAAAAAACAAAACAAAAAAAACTCCATTACACAATAAATGTAATATACACGAAATCAATACATATTTTGGACATTATGGAATATTACACTTTGTGTAAATTTATGAGAAAGAGATTTGTATAATGATTAAAAAATCGTAACAAATGGCATTGACAATCTATTGTAGCACAGTATGTAAAATCACAGCTCTTGGAGTTTTGAAGAAACATTATATAGTGGATTTAACAAAGCTATTTGATGTTTATGGTACTATCAATGTCAATATTTAAATATAATGCTAACAAAATTGTAAGAACACAAATATAGAAAAAAAGGTATAAATGAGCTCTACGTAAAAGAGACATAAAACAAAAGAAATAGACGTTTCAGTATAGTATCTTCATCAAGCAAAGAGAAGACAAACAAGAGAGATCAGAAATACAAATGATAACTAACAGATGCTGGAATAAGCAAAGAGAGAACAGGTACAGTCATATAGTATATCAAATACAAAAAAAAAAAAAGAAAAGAAAAAGAAAATGAAACAAAGGGAGTACCCAGTGAGCATGGATCATAACACGCAACTCATAAACAGAGAAAGGGAATAAATGGAATAACAATAATAAGTTGATATAAATAATTAATTAATTTTTATCTAATTGTAAGGTACTGATTTGTACACTGGTAATCTGAAATGCAAAAGTTTGTAAACATAATATACCAACACGCAGAAAGCTTTGGATCAAAGAAATATGCTGTCATCCATAAGTGCGGTGATACAGGAGGTGTTTTTTTTTTCCCTCATCATAATAATAGTCAAACATATGTCATGGAACTCCAAATAAACTCGGCTTTCTTACACAAAACTAACCTTTCCATTTAGGCAAACACAAAGATGAAGAAACATATTTCATAAACATAAGGCTCTGATTATTTTGCTAGAAATCTTAAATGAATAATGAATATGTTTATTAATGTATAATTATATATACAATCAGGGGAGCCTCATTAATTTGGTGCTCCAGGGGGATTAAACAAATGTCCCAATTATTCGGTTATTCAAAATAAAAAAGAGTTAATTTATACCATGATATTTAAAACAATTGTTTGATAGGGATTTCATGACTACTTATTGAGTTTCTTCAAAATTACTGAGTACAGTCAATTACACTTGTAGTGATGGTGTTGGGAGATAAATAAAAGTAGAAGGATTACTAAAACCGGAGTTCGCTACAACAGAGTCCACTACAAGGATATAATATCATAGTAACCAATTACAGAAGTTTCACTGTATAGATCTACTCCAAGTATATCAATTCAAATATAATTGGATAGAATTACACACATGATTATGTGTAGAAATTACTGATATCTGGGATTTTCTTCAACAGTTCCATATTTAAACAAAAGAACCCACCTAAGATAGGACACTGTCAGTCTAGGAATTAAAAAAAATTGTCTCTATCATTCCTTATCTTATTCAAAACCATTCGTACTTTACATTAGATTTTAGGATAAGTTAACTGTCCAACATTGTCTCATACATGTTGAGTCTGTATAGGTTTCAAAAATAGAGTCCCAACCGTGTTATAGGCAACGAGCATTCTAAGCAAACTGCACTTTCTATTGAGCCATTACCTGTGCCATAATAGAAATATGAGGATTTTAACATTGATCAATAATAAATAATAGTAACAATGATATGACATGGTTTGGAAGGATGTTGTGTACATTTACGCTAAATAAATAATATATTGACATTTGAGGTTATTATAAATGATGCATAATATTTTCATGATAATTCGATTGTCATGTTTTATGTATAACCATTATTTACACATTTGACGAATTTGATAAAGCTAAAAAAAAAAAATCATATATGGTATATATCATTATAAAAACAAAACTTCATTAGTTTCAACAATGGTGTACAAAAAGTAAATTAAATCAAAAGATATATTCTATAAAACACAAAGAAAAAAAGAAGGATTTCTATTCACACATACTAAACTAACACACTTATTTATCTACGAAAAATTTACACCAGTATTATAAACATTATTATTATCAATCATTTAGTGTATTGAATTTAAATAAAATGTAACATGTAAAAAGAGAGGGGATTTACATCTAATGAAAAATACTTTTGCTACACGTTAATTTATCTACAAAAAATTTACTTCAGTATTATAAACCTTATAATTATCAAATATTTAGTGGATTGAACTTGGATAAAATGTAACCAGTAAATAGAGAGGGGATTTACATCTAAAGAAAAATCTTTTTGCTTAAACGAACATAACACAATACAACATATTATGCATTAAATAAAAAACAAGAACTCATACACAGCAAGCAAATTATCATAATCATACCCATGATCAAGACAATAAATGCAATCCTTTGGTCATTGATATTAGTAACAATACAAAATATTTAATATTGATAATGCTGCCAATAAAATATAATGCATATAAATTGATATCAATGAAAGTAACAGTTTAAATCACATACAATGGAAAAAGAAAGTAGCGTACTTGTAAATAGCATAAACTCTGAAATAGCATGAGAATTCTAAATCTCCAGTTTTTTCCCTTATTGGAGTCAATAAATTTAGCATTAAAGTAGCGTAAAGCAGTATAACAGAAGAAGTCAACACGGAAATAGCGTAAGTTTTTTCACCCAGCCTTCTGAGAGGGCTATTTGTTTTTCATATTCATAATACTATTCAACATAAAAAGAAGAAAAGATCGGCCATCTCTCCACTGATAAAGATCAGCATTTGTCAGGAATGAGTCATATTGAAGTAACAGTAACATGAATGTACTCAATGGAAGTAACTGATGATAATGTATTATAATTTTTACTTCAAGCAACTGAGTAGCCTATAACGACTATTTTATGATCTCAGGAATAGCGTTAACACAGAATTAGTGTAAAGTTAGATTGAGTCCCGCCAATTACATTATTTCCGAGTTTCATATTACTATTATGAGTAAACTCTCGACAATGATGTAGTTTGGGATTACACAATTATACCTTTACTCAAGAATTTTTCATTACTAGTAATGACAAGGTCTTTAAATCATGCGATTTTTTAATCCATACAAGTCATTTTTCAGTTGTTGCGCTTTTTTAATCACTAGTGATGAAATTGGACAAAAATAATTGGAGCCATGATAATTGCCTCATTAAAAAATGGTATTATGAAAAAGTTGCACTGTATTCTCTAATAATAAATAAATTATATAACATTCAACCAACGCCACATTACAATACACCAAAGCACCACGTAAATATAATTAATACAAAAATCATCGAAATCAAAAATATAAATAGAAAAATATTTGGATATTCACATTATTATATAGATATCATATTATATTATACTTGAAAGAAATTACATTACTAACTTTACATGCTAAAAATGTACATACATTGAAATATATTGGAATGCAAATAACTCACATGAAAATTTCAAGAACTAGGAAATAACAAAAACACTTATTTAAAGAACATTTTTTTAAACCCTGTGTTTTATCAATGGTACAGTAACAGTTATAACGTCTTCTTCCCTTGTATAGTAAAATAGGTTGTAAAGATCTTTGAATATCACAAGCTGATTTCGTAGATCGGCAACAATTCAGCAATCATTATTGCAACATCTTTAGCAAACTTTGGATTTAATAGTGGATTTGCTAATTGAGACAATACTTCATTTTGTGATAGTAGCTTGAAACTTTGGTACACATCATGCCAACACCATGAGCTTTCTAAAACACCACTGAGTCATAAAAAATTCCCAAGAATGGTCATCATTTGTCGTTGCCAATTTCATATCTCAAAATGTATAAACTTTTTTTTATTGTATTTCAAAATGGCAAAAATGTAGCTGTCTTGGTATGGACATCATGCATAGCAAATTTCAAGCTCTTATTACAAAAGGAACTAATGATCATAAAACATCAAATAAATCAACCACCTATATCAAACACTTTCTGGTCCTCCAAATGACATTGCTGCTAGCACAAGAGTCAGTTATATAAGTAAGGCAACAGGGATATGTTTCACAATTTCATAAAAACAACAACAGTTTTATCAAATGCATGCAAAGGCTGCCAATGATCAAAAGGTTATTTTACCAGTAATTGATAACAATGATGTTGGAATATTATTATAAAAATAAACTTGAACAATAAAGTAGAAAGAGTATAAATGGATTTATAGCATTATCATGATGCATAACACATAGGAGGACAAAATGTGGTTTCTTGTATATCAATACTACATGAATAATTTTTTTACGAAAAAAGAAAATGAGACATGGAGAAACAGCAGAAATAATTAATAGATTTTTTTACACAAATTTTTTACAAAACTTATTCACAAATATTAATATCAGGATAGGCATGGAATGTAAAATATGTATAAAAATATTTGAGTTATGATATGATAATATTGAACATACAGTTGTTTCGGCTTATAGTGAAGTAAAATCATAATGATCTTAATAATAACATTAGAATTGAAACATATGTAACAGTAAGAAACACTGCTTTGAACCAAGAACAATGGAGAGAGAAAGAGCTGTGAACAGAAATGACTATAACCTTGGTCCATAGAAACATAACTAAATAATGACATTAAAAGGAGGTTTCATATATAACCAGGACGTCCCGCGTTAACATTAAAGTAGGTTTAAAATCCCTGGGTGGTTTTAAATCGTAAAGAACAGGCTGTTAAAAGCTGCCATCCAGACAAAATTTGAAAACTTCTTACCCAGTCAACAGTAATACTCAAGTACAATTGAGGCAATATTGAAAGAAGAAGATAAGAAAGGAGGTTGGTTTTCAGAGTAGTAACTATCCTTAGTTAAAACTGCATTAAATCACAGGTTAATTATTTTTTATTAATATTAACTATTGACCACAGTCATCTAGGTAAGACAATTCCAAAATTAAATGTTCAACAGAGACTACATTGACATACTTACACAGATTGATTCTATTGAGCTTTCAGTAGAAAAGATAACAGTATCCTTTAGATGGTGTCTCCCAAATCGAGACAACTAATTCTCATAAAATATCAATATGCCATCATATAGCAAGATAAATAAATAAGATGATTATTATATAATTATTTTATTCTAGTTCTTGCAAATAGAATTCTTTAAGGCCCTATCTTAACCAAGAGCTGTCCTCTCTTTATTATTTTTTTCTGTTTATCTGTCTGCTGACGAATGTTCTTACCAAAACGCTCAGTTTTTGTCTTTGTCTTCGTATTGTAGAGAGTATCCAACCTTTTTCTATTATATTCATTCATCTTGCTCTACGGCGGCATATTGATACTTCTTGCAAGTAGTTAGACATACAGTGAAAAACTTCCCAATAGCAAACATGTACTAGGAAAACAGAATTATGTCGCTATCCAGTTGATACCTGGAGTATTTCCTTACTAATGGCACTAATAGTAAATACAGTAGAATACGCTTAAACCGAAATTTAAGGGAACCTACGGTCTATTTCGGTTTAAACATATTTTGGTTTAAGAGTTGTGTGTAAAAATAACGGAAAATGTCAAGGGAGCTAATTC
>JAUEKR010105229.1:0-10028 GCA_031762895.1 Corambe burchi
ATTAATATGATTATTATTATTATTATTATTATTATTATTATTATTATTATTATTATTATTATTATTATTATTATCATATTTTTATCCTCCTTTCCTTTTCAGTGATGGTGAGCTATTGCTAGTTGGCTGGATACAGGCAGATAGTATGGGTGAAGCAGCCGGTGCATCCAGTACCCCTCAGCTGTCGCAGCTTGATATAACAGGTATAATGTGGTGTAATATAATGTAATAAAATTTCAATAAGACATCAAGATGCAGTCGAATACACTTGTAGCAATGTCGTTGTGAACAAGAAAAAGGATTAATTCATCTGAAGTTTGCTACAACTGGCGTATTTAGCATTCGGGTGTAGGGAGTGTTCCATGGGAAAAATAAGTCGTTACAAGAGAATCTGCACAAACGTAGTAAGCTTTATGTTAAATTCTTGTCTCTAGTGTCAACAACAATATCACTGTGAATGGTGCTAATTTGTGCCTTAGAGGACATCTTTGCTAAGAGATCTTCTGATTTACCCATAATGGCATTTTTGCAATGTAGTTAAATTGAAATATGTCTTACAATGCGTGCATCATCTGAATTGGAAAAAAAAATTGATTACTTTTGAAATACTCGTCATGCTCTTTAATTGATACGTTATTGTGGAATTACATGGCAAACAATAAAGGTTGTATCATTTCTTATGTGAGTTTTCTATTCTCATTGATTTTGTTTGTTTTTATTATTGTTACTTTTTATGTTATTATTTACCTTTATTATCAAAGTGTGTTCTTTTCTCTTTTTTATTGTGTTTATTGATGTAAAAAAACCTAACTGAGCACTTTGTGCATTAAAAAAAAACATTTTTACATTTTTGTATTTTAACTAGGATGATGATTCTGCTTATTTTCCTACAATGTGCAGATTTTTCTTAAAAAAGAGATTTGTCCCCATCCATGTACTGTTAATAAAAATAATTGTATTTCTTTCCATATCCTCCGTGCAGTGCAATCTGCCAAAATTACAGGTAGTGGTGGCCTTTTCTCTGCAAAACCAGATCCGTACCTAGAACTGAGTGTGGATGGACAACCACCAAGGAAAAGTGATATAAGCCGCAAAACATTCACCCCAAAATGGGATGAGCATTTCACTGTGTAAGGCTAATATTATGAGTTAATGTTGTATACAGTCGACTACGCTCTTAGTGATATTGTTAGGATTAATAAAAAAATTATCTTTTCAATCGTCATTGTTAGCATTTAGAGTTTAGATCCCAACAACCTGGTTTGCTACAAGCATTTTCCACTCTAATTAAGCAATGACTAAGGACCTGAGCTTATGATCATGTGGTTGTGGGTTCAAATCCTGTTTGCGTTATATACATAGGAATAACACTATAAATGCATTGCTCACCACCCCCATACCCCACCTCCCCACACCCAGGTGTTAAAAGTAATGGCATTTAAAATATTACTATTAGGGTAGTGATCCTGAGCTGGACTTGCATCCTATCCATGGGAGATTTTAAATATTCACCAGTTTAGTTAAAGCTAAAATCATGAAAAAAAACTATTTAAAAAAGTGGGTGTGACATACTGTATAATTTTGGAAAGCTTTCCAAAATAATATATCTTAATATATATAACACCCACTTTTTTGTATTGCCTTGTTATGACTTTAGTTTCAATTAAACTGGTGAATATTTTGAGGTATAATTATTCACTTGTAGTTTTTTATCATTACAAAAGGCAAATAAAGCTATTACTGCTTATCATTCCAAGTACTGAGCATCATTTTCCGCTACTGTGGTTGTATCCTTGAGTTTTACCCAAAAATCCCTTATTTTGAGGACATGGATTCTTGATTATTTTTGTTTTTTCATTGAGAGGTTGGCAACTCTGTGTATGAATTCAGTGCACACTTGTTTATTTCTACTGCTTTTCGTGTTTTCAGATTGGTGACACCGTACTCCAAGCTGGACTTAAAGGTTCTTAGTTCAAACAGTATTCGAACAGACTCTATCCTAGGCCATGCTACTGTCGACCTACATCCTCTTTTGGAGAAAGTAAACGGCCAATGTAAGCACTACCAATTTTTTCTCTTTCTCATTTTCCTTTCTGTGTTTATGTACATGTTTTCATTATTCTGAAATGACCTTCCTCCATTTTTCCTTGTCACGGAACTTCCTACTTCCATCTGTGAATGTTAAATTTCTCCTCCCCAATGCCCCCTTATTGTCTTCCACCCACTTTCTACAGAACCTATCTCTAGGGCTACCAATTTTATGTTAGTAAAAAAATTTTAATCTTTCCTCTTCTTGATTTGATTACTGTTTAGAGAGGTGGGGTGGGTATTGTAATGATTTTCCCTTAATTAAGGATTTCTTTTATTCCTGATAGTAGTAAAAATACGGAAACCTGAGAAGCAAACTATCTTCTGTGGTACAAATAAAAAGACTAGGATTTTTAAAAAGTAATTTTTGCACCTCCTTGGATGATAAATTGCAGTTCCATTACATTACAGTGTTTACTCTAGATCTGATTATCTGAGAATTGATTGTTATTAGAAAACTTTATTTTAACTCTTGGGGGGGGGGGGGGGATGCCCTCTTTTTAAATTTAGAAGTATGAGGTGTGCTGCTTTGTGTATACTTTTTCACATTTTTTCAAAATAAAATACATTGCTTAATTTGGTAGAAATTTGGTATTTTATTATTTGTTTTCAAGACATGGTTGATAAAAACATTCTTTAGATTTAAGCAAGCTTTAGTTTATTGGTTTACAAGAAGTTTGTGCTGATGAATTAATTTGATATTTTCTTGATTTCTATTTAATGTATGATTTGACTACATGTTGGTTGTTTTATAAATTTAAGAATGTTTATACGCTTATGGAAATAATAATAAAAATACCACATTTTCTTCTTCAACAGTCAAAAATTACAGCAAGACTTTTGATCTGAAACTTGAAGGGCAAAAGAAAGTTGGAGATATCTCCTTGGTCTTGAATGGCATTTCTGTCAATATGAGGCAATACCCGAAAGGGGGCCGAGGTATCTATTAATTAAGTATTGATTATTGCTATTGTTGTTGTTATTGTTGTTATTTTTATTATTTTTAAATTATTGTTATTATTATTATTATTATTATTATTATTATTATTATTATTATTATTATTATCATCATCACTATTATTATCATTATTATTATTATCATTACTATTATTATTATTATTATTATTATTATTATTATTTTTTTTTTTTTTTTTTTAATTAATACTGTTGCTGTGCAACCACCATAGAAATTTTATTTTTTCAGATGTATTGTTATTCAAAAGTTTTCATTTCTTCAGGGTTTCTACTATATCTTGAAATCATGAAATAGTCTTGAATTTTAAAAGCTGTTACTTTTTTTTATTATGGTTACTTTTTTCTCATAAGCAATGTTTTGACTATTCTATTTGAATTTTAAGATTATTTTATATCGTACACATCATTAGCATTATTTTGCATCTTACAGATTTATCGCAATAATTACTTTCTGTATATTGACTTTAAAAAAATTGATTTTGTATCTCACAGATCCTAGGTCTGCCAGCAATGTACCCAACGGTTCGGCTGCTGCTTCATCGCAGGAAGCCAGCACCAGCAATGGAGGACAGGGAGGAGCGAGGTCTTCACGTGCGGTCGAAGGACAGACCGCTGCCAATAAGCGGCAACAAGCCCCACGGCCTCCAAACTCTCACGGGAGGACCCCACCACCTGTTCCACCCCCACCGAGTGCCACTACGACTACTCCACCGAGGTCAGTGTCATCCAATGAGACAGGCTCGTCAGCAAATCGATCTGGAGCCTCTAATACCACAACATCCTCCTCCTCTGCCCCCAACTACTCACTGAATTCAACGGGTGAGTGTTGGCATTGAGTGAATTATGTGATTTATTCAGTTATTTTTTATGTTATCTGCAAATCTGGTCTATCTGCACTATGATAAAGTGATATCTCTTTAGATACAGCATTTCTATTTTCTTATTGACTTTGAATTGTTTTCAGTTGATATGCATTTTGTATTGGTTTGTTTTATATTTCTGTTTTCGTTTATTGATAATTAATTAAATTCTTGCTTTGTGTCATTTTTGTTGATCATTGCATTGATTAGTTACATCTTTGGTTACACTCTCTATTTATATTCTGGTTTTGTCTTGGGATAATTTCAGTATTTTTGTTTAAGTAAAGTGGCATCTCTTTGGCAAAGCTGCATTATAAAAGAAATTTGCTGTTTTAAGTTTACCACAATATAAGGACGCAGAGTATTTAAATGTAAAAAAAATAAAACATCTGGGATATGTTGCAGCTGTTGACCTTATACTTTTTAATTTGTTTAATTGACAGCTGCTAACACATCGTCTACAGCTGGTGAAGGGACGACGACTACAAACTCTGGCACAGCCGCCACCAACACACAATCTTCTGTCACAACGCCACCCGGTGGGCCCAACACAAACACGTCTGGGGGGCCTCCTGTCAACGAGCCTATGCCACCTGGGTAAGACTGGTTTATTAGTTATTTTTGTTTTTGCTTTTTATGGATGATGAATTGGCTTACCATACTATCCCTATAAAGTGCACTATGCACGTCGAAAGTTGTGTGTAAGGGGTGTGATTATTTGTTAAATGAAAAGCAAATTTTCCAGGTACCATTCACACCAGTTTGTGTTTCAACTACTGTGACTAATAATTTATCCGTCCCTAGAATCAGTAATACATAATCTAGGTCGTCTTGGTCTTGATAGTCTTCAATATCTCTTTCTACCATATTCTCTCAATGACCCTTACTATTTACTTACTATTGGTATTTAGCGTCCAGATTGACAGAGGAGGTATATTATTATCCATTACTAATTTAACCTTTCAAGGCAAGTTACGGTGTTTTGAGGATGGTTTGTTGCATATCTTATGATTTGTTAAATGTGATTTCCTAGGAGATGTGCCTATTTTGTTATTCATGAACTTTTTCTCCAAGATGTTGTGTTTTCCATGTAATTAGCTCTTATACTTCTTTCAACATGTTTTTATTGTCTTTTCTCTTCTAGTTGGGAGATGAGGATGGACCAGCAAGGACGACCTTACTATGTAGATCACAACACTCGTACCACCACTTGGGAAAAGCCGCAGACATTGCCTAGAGGGTGAGTTGAAGTAAAAAGTTAGTCCCGTACTTGTTAACATTAACAAGTGTGTGTGCGTGTGGGGAGGGGGTGTTAATATAATTCTTTCTAGGCATATTGATTTGAATAAATTGAATAAAGCATTTATATAGTGCTGTTCCCCTTATTTTTTTTCAATGGTTTATCATAGATCTAAGTTGTGTCACTGAAATAGGTGATAAGCACCAGTCTCATATACCTTCTGGTCTAAGAAGCACTTACTTACTATCACTTATCATTAACATTTAACTAATATCAAATTTGTTTTTCTTGCTTTTTAATTTTTATATTTTTTTCCTGCATCCTTGTGTAGCTGGGAAATGCGCACTGATAGCCGCGGTCGGATTTACTATGTAGATCACAACACAAGGACCACCACCTGGCAAAGGCCAAATACCCAGTCACTGCACGACTTTGCCAACTGGCAAGAGTGGCGTGGAGGCCGTACGTTAGAGCAGTTTGGTCAGCGGTTCCTGTTCCCGCAGCAAGCAGCGCCTGCCCAGGACAATGACCCGCTAGGACCGCTTCCTGACGGATGGGGTAAATTAAATTTTTTTCTCTTTTCTTGCAACTACAGTAGCATTAGTTAAAGCGGAAAGACGTAAATTCACAACAAAATATTAAATTGATGCATGATACAAGTGCCTACTTCATATTTGCGCAGCTTCTGAACAGGAATACCTCTAATTGGAAATCTGTCCCAAACATTATGGTGTTTAGTGGTGATTTTACCATTTTTTATTTAGTTTTTTAACACGAGTATATAGAAGATAATAATGCATAATCATTGTACATTTTCTGTTTGATAGCTGGTCATAAGACATCATCTTTCCTTGCACCTAAAGTAGAATTACATAAAAACCGAAAGATGTTAATTTGAAAAGAAAACTGATAAGATATCCTAGTTTGTATTTGTGCAGCTTCTAAACAGGAAATGCTTATAGTACGAAATGAATTTGAATGCCCCAAACATTTCTGTGTTCAGTTGTGATTCTAATGTATTTGATTTATATTTTTAAACACGAACATGTCTAAGTTAATAGATAGTCATTTATCATCTGTTTGATAACCAATCAAAGATATCTTCATCCTTCTTCAACACTTGAAAACAATTTTTAACTCATGTTAATTTTATTATTAGATGTTGAGACATTTACTCAGGAATGGGGATTCTGCTTCTGCTGATTTTTCCTCATATGAGGATTTTTTCATTAAGAAAGATAATATTCTCTTAATTGTGAGTCTGTCACTTTGGTGATTTAGAATTGTCTACCATATTTTGCTGACTAAGTTGGGAATCTCTCCCCATTCCTGTTTACTCTCACAGATAAAGAAGAAAAAAATATTGTAGTAAAATGTTCAATTTGAGAAATCTCATGTATTTCATACTGTTTTTTATTTTCTTTTTCTTTTCACATCTTGTGAATTACAGAAAAACGTATGGGCCCTGCCAACCGAGTGTATTTTGTGAATCATAAAAACAGAACCACTCAATGGGAAGACCCAAGGACCCAGGGGTACGTATACCACAGTAATTTGTAGGTTTATAATTAATTATATCATTATGCACCCATTTTCATTGTCAGTGTTATATAAACGTGTGGTTGACACATATGTTATTGTTGTTTTTCTACGATTTTAAGTATTTAAAAAATCTGCCTGTTTCAATAAAATCAATGTTATTGTTTTATTGTATGATACCGTGTTAGCTGCTCTGAATACTTTTCCCTACCAATGTTGCTTGAAAACTTCCATTGGTTTTCATTATAAGTTATTGTTAAATTGTAAATTATATAAATCAGCTTTGTAAGGTACTTTGAGCTTTGTAAGAAAAAGCGCCTTATATGTGTATATTATTGTTGTTGTTATTGTTATTATTATTATTATTATTAGGATTACTATTTTCCTTATAATTATGGTCATTGTTCAATTTTTTTTGTTGTTGTTTTATATTATTATTACTATTATTGTTGATTATAATCAAATTGTTCTATCTCATTGTTTTTATCGCCAGTATTACTCAAGAAGACCCGTTGCCCGAGGGCTGGGAGATGAGGTATACATCAGAGGGTGTTCGTTACTTTGTAGACCACAACACCCGAACAACTACATTCCAGGATCCACGCGGAGGACCTCAAAAAGGGTAAGTTTATCGATTACTACTTTACTAGTTGAATTAGGTGATATGTTAAAATGATAAACTTGTCCTTAACTTCATAACATTGCACTGTATACCATGGAATTCATTAGTGGCGATGTTCGGATGTAACAATCCATTTTTCATGGAATTGCTCTATATATCCCAATGCTAAATACGACTGTTGTAGCAGACTTGTTCCCCAATGACATCGCTACAAGACAAGTGCGAATGTTGATTTTTTTCTATACATTTAAAACTAATGCATGTCTTGTATTTAAGTAAGATCCATATGTCATTGATTATTTTAAATTTTCATTTTTAAATTTATTTTTTTTTGGGTTGGGCAAATTGGAGTGAAGTTTAGTGATGGATTATTGTCCAAAACATTTTTCTTCCTTATTTTGAACTAATAATAATCATTCTCTGATCCAAGAACATCCCTTTTTTCATCTTTGCCTTGAAACTACCTGCAAATTTTATTCAAAATTTTACCACTGCTTTATGTTTATGGGATGTTAGTGATTGGGTTTTTTTTGTTTGTTTTTCCCCTCCTTTTTTTTTTGTTCGTGGGAAGTGCTTCGATGGGGATTCATGGGTTCCGGGTTCAATCCTCGACTGAATCATTATGAATTAATCCTTGAGCAAGGTTATTTTACATTAATTGCTTGAGGTTGCGCCGTTGGATACTGGCAGCTATCTGAAAAATCAACAACCAATTTTCATCCTTTGGGGATGAATGAAGTGGAATTTTTATATTATTTTTTATGTATTTAAATTTGTGTCATGGAAATATATTATATTTTTTTTTCTCATTTTTTCCTTTGCTATTGCATTTCTTTCTCCAGACCTAAGGGTGCGTTCGGTGTGCCTATTCAGTATGAGCGCAGTTTCCGGTGGAAGTTGGGTCAGTTCCGTTACTTGTGCCACTCAAATGCCTTGTCAGGACACGTGAAGATTACCGTATCTAGGGACAACTTGTTTGAGGACTCTTTTGCTCAGGTAAGTTACAGTTTTTTTTTACTTGTTTATTGCTTTAAATTAATTGTGGACAATAGTGTAAGGCCATAATGAAGCTTGTAATTTTTCATTTTTATTGGTTTATTTATTTATTTTTTAGTGACTTGTTATATACAAACTACCCTGTACCTTTAAGGGAAAAAAAATTCTGGTACCTTGTACTTCACTTCACTAAGGCCATTAATTAAAATAAGTTATTTTATTTTTTTATTTCATAGTTGTCTCATATCTTGCCGTACAAATCTTATGAATCCATTCTCAGGGCTACCAACTACCCTGAATTTTTAGTGATGTCCTGAAATCTTATCTCCAAATTCCTAAAATCCTGCATAGTTCCTTTAAACCCTGAATTTTGGAGATGGTGGACCTAGAGCATTGAATCATCTGTTTTGTTTACGAAAATTATATGATGTAATGTAAAACATCCACTTTTATCTTTAAGAAAACTGAGTGTCTTTTTTCATTTTCGCTTTGTTTTGATTTTAATTTCAATTAGACTAGTAATAATTTTTTTCTGGCATATTTTGAGGCATAATTATTGATTGTATCAATATTCTGGTATCATTTTATGATAGGCAAAACACAGCTATTACCATTTGTCATTTTGTGAACTCATCATAATTCTCCTAAACATTCTCAGATCATGCGCCTGCAGCCTTTTGATCTTAGACGGCGACTCTACATCATCTTCAAAGGAGAGGAAGGTCTTGATTATGGAGGCCTGGCTAGGTAACCAATCACTCATAAATAAGTTGTAGCATGTATTTCTTAGTAATGGAGTGTGTAGCTCATGATGTAGGGCTGTCAACTATCTTTAATTTTTTTAAGGGTTTACTGATTTTCAAAGATCCCAATTCTTGAAATCCTGAAAATTACCTATAAACCTTGAATGTTGGAGATTGTGAGCTTATAGCATTAAACCATTTGTACTGCTTACCCAAATTATTTAAGGATGCACATCATCCACTTTTATCATTAAGAAAACTGCAAGTCTTCTTTTGTTTTTGCTTTGTTTTGATTTCGATTTCAATAAACCTGGTAAATATCTTTTCGGACACTTATTAAGACATATATTTTTTTCCTTTTCTTTCCAGGGAATGGTTTTTCCATGTGTCCCACGACGTGCTCAATCCCATGTACTGTTTGTTTGAGTACGCCAGCAACAGCAACTACAGCCTTCAGATCAACCCAGCGTCTAGCGTTAACCCGGATCACTTGCAGTACTTTAGGTTCATTGGAAAGTTCATTGCGATGGTGAGAAATGATTTTATTTATTGTCGGCTCAGAGTACAAATATTTTATTCCACTTACTTTGTTCGGGAAGGTCTTAGAAGTCATTGCACCTATGACTTTTAAGAGGCGCATATAGAAGCTTACCATACCCAGCACTAGTTACCTTGCCATTGAGGTTTTGTTCATCCCTTTGCTTGTGGGGATACCCATAAGGGCTAATGCTCAGGTGGTTCTGATCGACAACAACAGCAACAACAATGTCCATTAACTGTTAATTATTTGATAGAACCATATGTGTGCTTAATAATACACACTTTACATTTCTTATCTCCCTCATATCAATTTACGTCAATTTATTCTAGAATACATTTGGCGATGGCCACCTTTCTATTGTAAGGTTCCAAACTTCAGTGGGTTTTGATGGACATCAACGAATTATATTCTGACGTGGCATTAT
>JAUEKR010105340.1:0-10028 GCA_031762895.1 Corambe burchi
AAGTGACTGATAATTATTTGAGGTTGACGTAAAACTGATCTTGAATTTAGTTTAGCGTCAAGCAATGTTTACATGAATAGGTCAGCTATTTTGGGGCTGAAGGCAATGTATTCATTTTAATTCATGAATTAACCTTACTCTTCTATTTTGTCTTACACACTATGTATATTGTCGGAGAACTTATTCTATGGCTTTATCCATTAATCTCGTTTTACTTCTGTTACTCTTGTGCTTTTGTTAGGTTGAAGACCTATTTATTTTCTGTGGTATCAATTTGTTTTGGATTGATTCTAAGTGAATTATGTAAAGCCTCTGACCACACTGGAATAAGATTCCTTCCCTCTCATTCCTTCCCTCTCTCTCATTCCTTCCCTACCCCAACCCATTATAGAACATTTGGTTTATTTCCAGCAAGTAAATATTTTTTGTCTATTTTTTTTTTCTCTGTTACTGTCCGCTGTTGAAGGCTTTTGCCGAAACGTCCTTTCCTGTATTTGTCCCTTTTATGTAGAGCTCATTCAAACCTTTTTCTACTTTTGATTTATTCCAGACAAAATATCATCCAAATTAAAATAAAGTATTCTTATTTAAGTATTATAGGTACAGTATATATAACTATCATATATTATTATAGTCTGCACACCTGCATGCAACCAACATTACAACTTGGCATATTGTTTATGCAATTGATTGTGGGCAATATTGGTTTAAGGTAGGAGCAAATGGTATTGACAAATGATTTCCTGCAAAAATGAATAACAATAAGTGTTTTTAGATTTTTAGGCAGAAGAAAATTCTGTTGGTTCTTCAAGATATACCTTGCTGTGAGGAATTCATTTTTTTTTTTTTGGGAGGGGATTAAGATGAAAAATTTGTGTTGCATATAATTTTCCTGTGGTAATGAATATAAGGGTTATACTGAATCATTGCACTGGTGTCTTAACCTCTTATTTTGGTTGATGTCTTGTGTTTGTTTTTCATTTGTATTATTCATATTATGGTTTTTTTTTTTCATTGTCATATTATGGTTTATTTATTATTGTTGCTTCACTTACCATTATCCTTGTGATTATTGCTATTATTGTTGATATGAATGATGCTGCTGTTCATAATAATATTTTGTGTATTTTTGCTACTTTTGTTGCTGGTATTAGGTTTATTATTATTATTTATTGATATTTTTTTTTTCCACAGATGTATTTATTATTCCTTCATATATTTGCATATTGTAGATGCATTTATCTTATTGTCTTTTTTGTTTAAAAACTTTTTAAAAAAATCTAAAAAACTAACCAACAAAACAGAACAAAAAGAAAATAAAGAAAACATGAAAAATAAAGAAAAAATATAGAAAAAAGGAGAGAAAAAAAAGAGGATAAAAAAAAAATAGAAGAAAAAAAGAAACAACAAACCAATCAAAGAAAAGAAACATAGGGGAAAAAAAAGATCAAAGAAATGAAAAGAAAAAAAACAAAAGACATTACATTACGGTTAAAAATGTACATTATTTTATTTCATTCTTGATTGAGGCATCTTGCCTATAATGGTAACATAATATTTTATTGTATGCAGAATTTAAGAAAAGTTTCTTATTTATTCATGAAATGAAAGGTAGTTAATTGCCTTAGAATAAGTGAATCATTGAAGTTTTGGTTAGTAGTGAAAAATATCTTGAATTATATTTGAAAGCAGATCAGTATTAATTTTTAAAATTTTTTTGCTGAGTATATTATAGCAGTTTTTGTTTAGGCAATATGTATTAAGGGATAAGATTTTTATTTTTAACATATGTTTCCTTACTATGTAAGGATGTATGATTCAAGTTAGACAAATTAGTTTGGGCGAAGATCCTACCTTCCACAGGATCAGAGGTTTGGGTAGGAACGTATTATCTTAACTTAGGATCTGTTTTTTAGGGGAGAACTAGTAATGCTAGGATCTCGGGTTTTGGGGGAGACTTGAGATCTCTAATTAGCTAGGATCAGGGGTTTTAGTACGACTAATGATGCTAGGGTTAGGGATTGAAGGGAAAAATTATCTTACCTACCAAAGGATTAAGGGTTTTTGACTGAAAGGGATAATGTGGGAAGTTGAGGTATGTGAGGTTTAGTCATTATACTAGGATAACAGTGTTATAAGAATAATATATATTGACGGTGGGCATTTCAATGCATTACATTTGGAAAGAAATGTGAGCTCTAACCTCTTTGTTATGTAATTTTTTAATAACCTAATCGACTTCTTATCTGTGAAAATAATATATTTTAGAAATCTAAAACTAATCATGATTAAAAAAATAATGGATATTACAGTAACAGTATTAAATTAAAGGATTTAGCTTGGTATGAAACCTACACATTAAATTTCTTCTGAATTATATCATTCTAATTCTCATGTCATAATATCCAGTTATGTATTCAGAATAAGTTTCAATTGTTACAAAGTAATTTATTTTCTTTATCTGATATTAAATAGAAACAGCTTGGATGTGCTCTTCATAAGGAAGACAGACAAAAACTGAAAGAACCTTCATCAGCAGACAGATAAACAAAATAAGTAATTTTTTTCTTTGTTCTTTTAATGAAAAAATTTATTTATTCATTTTTATCTGTTTATCTGTTTGCTGACGAAGGTCCGTACCGAAGCGTTTAGTTTTTGTCTTTGTCTTCCTAATGTAGAGTGCATCCATATCCTGTTTCTAATTATTCATTCATCTTACTCTACGGTGACATATGGATACTTTATCTGATATTAAATATTTTATTTGTTTAGATTAAGGTTATCTGTATTTTAAGTTGGTTAATTGAGAATGCATGGCTTTTTGGTATTGATTGTATCAATACAGTGGAACCTATGGATGATGACATAGTCTGGGACCTGATTATTGTGTCTTTATATTTCATTGGTGTTGTTATTTGAGGGGGTTTCATTGCTTATGGTTTAGGTATAATTGAAAATTACTCTCAGGTCTATAGAGCAATGTCATTATTAAAGGTTTGCACTGTATCATTGTTTGTATTCTATTATCAAAATAAGTTCAATGTTTTGTTTCCCATGATGATTATATTACCTTTTTAAGTGAATAATGTATATAGGATTATGATGATTGCATGCAATGACTTGCTAAAAGTCTTTCCTTTTAAATAATAGCTAGAATTTAGTGCTGCATAATAAGAAAATTTTAAAAATTACTATTTGAGGTATAAAATAACTTGTTTTTTTGGCTTAGAAACTAGAATTTTAAACTAGAAAATTAGAATTTGGCCATTATTTTGCATTTAACTTATGTATGTTTTGAGTAGTGAAAAGAGTGCTTTTATGTTCGATAGAATTATTAAATTTAATTGTTTGTTTTTTAAATTAAGTATTATAATGGTTTTTGTTTTTAGCAATATAATTTATATATATTTTCATTTTAACATAATTGTTTTGTGTGCAGTTTAGAAATTAGTTAATCAGTAGATGGAATTATTAAGTTTAATTGTTTTTTACACCAAGTATATAACAGTTTTTGTTTACGCAATATAATTGGGAGATATATTTTCATTTTATCATATTTATGAATTATTTAGATATTAGCCAAATTGGTGTCATATCCTAACTTCCCTAGAGTCAGAGGTTGGGAGTGAGGGGAAGGGGTTGGAAGAACGCATGATATCTGAATATAGCTAGGAACAGGAATTTTGGGGGACTAGTCTTAATCCACTAATTATATAACGATTTTTGTTTATGCAATATAATTGGGAGATTTGTTTTCATTATAACATATTTATGCATGATTTAGATATTACCCAATTTGTTAGGTATCAGATCCTAACTTACAAAGGATCAGAGGTTGGGAGTGGGAAGAGGGGAGGGGGGAATTAGGCATAATATCTAAACTGAGTTAGGATCAGTGATTTTCAGGAGACTACGTATGCTATGATGTCTGGGGGGGGGGAAAGAGAATTTAATAAAGCCTAGGGGTTGGGATTGAGGGGACATAAATTATCCTACCTACCAAAGGATAAAGGGTTTTGACTTAGAGGAATAACGTGGGAAGGAAGTATAAGCGGTTGATCCATTATACTAGATTAACAATGTGATATAAATAATGAATTGTAATGATCAGGATTTCTAAAATACTTCATCATTAAATAAATTTTAGCTTTAGACTTAGACTAGTCACAATATCATTTTAAATAGCACATTCGGTTTCAAATTGATAAAAGAATATATTTTAAAAAACATGATTATTCTGATTTTAAATAAGCTTTATAGGTCTACATAATAGTATTTAATTAAACCATTTAGTTTATTAAAAAAAGCACTATATTCAGTTTCCCTTTAAATATATGTCTCTAATTCTCATTCTTTAACATTCCAGTGGTAGTGGTACATTCAGAATGATTTGTGAAAAAAAATAGCTAGTCCAGGTATAATGGTAATATAATATGTTTCCACTGTAGTATTTCTATAGATCTATTTCTATTTTTAGTTTGATTATATGTATGATTTTTTTACTGAAAGGCCTGACTCAGTCTGTCTTGGAAAACAATGACATTGTGGATTGATAGCTTCTAAATTTCACGGAAAACAACAGAATTTGCACTTTTGTTGGAAAGGAATGACATTTTTTTACAAGCTAACTCCATTATTGTCACTCACGGAATATTCCATCATTTCTCTCATCGTTTTGTTTATCATTGAGGAGCAGCTTTTTGGCCTGAGACACAATTTGGCTTCAGAAAACACATCATGGCTGTCAATAATTTTTACCATCTCAAACAACAGATGGTAACCCATTGTACATTGTAACAGGATTTTTATCTACTCTTGACTTTACTGATGGTATAAAATCATCGCTTCAAGATTTACACCTCAACTTGACTGCGCTAATGGTTTCAGAAGCATTGTTATGAGATCTACATCTTCACTCGACTGTACTGGTGTTCTCAGACCCATTGTAACCTGATTTTCATCTTCACTTGACTGTGTTGTTTGTATCAGACGCATTATTACAAGACTTACATCCCTTTATGACTGTGCTGATAGCATCATATCAATCATTATCAGATATACATCTTGGCTTGGTTGTGCTGGATTGTCTGTGATTCTGTCCCTTTTCATCAATCTGAATGTATGAGGTCATAGAAAAAAAAAGAGCTTAAACTGTTGCAAGACAATGAGAAGGTGAGATAATTATTTCTTTTAAAATTAGCATAGTTATAATATTCATTGTAATTGGATATAAAGAAGTAGCAAATGAAAAGGCTTTTAACAAAACACTTTTCGGCTATTGTAGCTTACAATGGATTTTAACTGTGTTCAATGCTTGAGTTACACAGAGCTGCGTTTCTCATCTGTATTCCAGCAGATATTAAATCAGATCCTCCCTCCTCTAGGATCAATGTTGTTTAATTGTTGAAAAAATTTTAATTCATTACTTCTAAGTCAAGCATTGTCTCAGAATAAGATATCCCTTTTTTAATGTAACAATTTATTTATGATAATGAGATTTTATCTTCCTACGCAATGGTAGTCAAGAAATTGGGCCTGTTAATTAAGCTTGAAGATTAGTTTGGTTAAAAGTATGATTGTATACCAATTTAAAGCTTGAATTAAATTCCAAAGGGGAAGCATATCATATTTAGCATTTGAGTGTTTGACTTGTAATTAATCTATTGCTGTTATTTTTCTTACTGAATTTAATATAAATATGATTAAAATATATGGATGTCTTTTAAATTTTAGCATTCTTGAATTATGCATATTAAGCAAAATAGCTATACTACTGTAATAGTTTTTATTTCCAAAAGTATTCATAGCATTAACATCCTAATATTATTATTATCATCACCATCAATAGTTTTAATGGTTTAAGGAATAATATTAGTAGATGTCATCATCATCGTCATGGTTATTTTTATTGCCATCATCACTTATCTTTATCATCATTATCATCATCATCATCATTATTATTGGTGGGGTCCACTTATAGTAAAATTGCTTAAAGTAAACTTTGGATTTTAAACATCATCTAGGTCATGCGTTACTAATGTATATATTAAATAAGACATCTTATCATATATGATAAATGTTATTATATACTTTTGTCTTCTCCTAAATATCGCAGCTGCCAATATACTTTGTTGATGAAATTATCTTCAGCATCCTCATGGTTATTTTTTCAATATTATTATTATTATCATGTTGAAAGCTCTTGATTCCTGGTACTATATTCCATTCTCCCATTTTCTCTCTCTTCTATTTCAGTGATTGCAGATTCCAAGAGTGACCTTGGTGGATGCCGAAATGGCCGGAGTCGATATGCTATTGGCCATTTGTCTTTCTTTATGCAGGATTTATCATCATCATCATCATCATCATCATCATCATCATCATCATCATCATCAGATTTGAGGATTTAACATTTAACAAGACTTCAGAGCTATCATCACATTTCTTCAAGATCACTTCAAGCATTCTTTTTCCATGATTGCCTGAGTCGGCCTTTTAGTCATTCTGTCTTTTTGATGTATTATGATTATAGTATTTGAATTATTGTGTATTACTAATTAGGTATTTTCACTCAGGGGTAGTTACCCCATTTTGTCACGTGACCTATGGACCATGAATTAGAGAAACAAGGCGGTCTATCTCAAGCTCTAGTCTAGGCCTAGGTCTTCATTGATTGTGGTAGTTTGCTTTCTTTTGCAACTACCTACGTCACATGACCTAATCAATATACATTAATATAGTCTAGGCCTAGACTAGAGTTTGAGATAGACCGTCTTGTTGCTCTATTGTTTACATTCATTTTCCCTAGGTCACATGTCAAAAATAGGGAACCGCCCCCTGAGTGGAAATACCTAATTCGTTTATATGATTAATCATTTTGTTTGTGCTTTAACGTTCAACACTATGCATTTGGTTTTCTTTAAATCCATGTTAATTTAAATGTACATATTTTGGTTAGTGATGTTTGATATATATATTGCTTTGATATATTAGATATAACATGTGTGTGATTGTGCGTATATGTGATACTGATTAACTCTCACTAAATGTTAGTACCTGTACTCACAAAATTACTATTTTTCTATGATTGTATTTGTATAATTGTTGCATTGTTATGTTTTATGTGTTTTATGTTTATTGTATTGTTTTGTTTGCATAATTTATGTTACATCACTTGTAGTTCCTGTGTTATGTGTGTTTATATATTATCTTATTCTGATAGAATCTGTTTTGTGGGTATTTAATTGTTTGTACGTGTGTGTGCTTGTTTAACAATAGGGAATTGTTGATTTATTAGAAGCTATTTTAATTATCTTTTTTAAATCACTCTTTTGAATGTTTGTTAATCATTAGTATTAGACAGATGTTTATCTAATATCAGTTAAAAGATATCGGATCTTAATTTTTTTTCTTTCTTTTCTTTATTATTTTTATGAATTATAGAGCTTTAATATTTTTATGAGAGTGTTTTTGTGCTAGATTAATTAGGAATTTTATTTGTGTTTATTTCAAGGTTAATATGAATCAGTGCAATGATTTTAGTTTGTAGCAATGACTACACACGCTCAAATCTTTAGCCTAAGCAATCTATTACAGAATGATAAAATCTGTGATTTGGGCTTTTTATTGTAAAGATATGATATAAATCTGTGATTAGTGCTTATTTAACCATAGGATTTAAATTTGCAGTCATGAGTCATATTCCTGTTTTCAACATAACCCCATTTTACTCGAATAGATTATTAAATGAAATGTACATAAGCATAAGTATCAATTTATCACTAGTAATTTTTAAAATCTGATTTGCATCATTGCTAGAATTTATACTGCATCCGATTCATCCAAATTAGTTTCCCTGTGCTTTCTCTATTTGATTAATTTCAGTGTATACTAGATCTTGACTTTCTTTAACTATTTCATTTAAGTATCTGTATATTGTTTCTGTGTATTCTTATTTATTTCTTTTATCTCCTTCTAGCAAGTGTATTTTCAATCTAGTCATTTCAATAATATCTCTGTCTATTCCTCATCTAACTCCAGTAAAGAGGTTTCATTTTAAATCATGGCTATCTTTCTTTCAATGTCTTCAATTTGGACATTTCTAGCAAATACCTTTGTCACAATCTGTTTTATTCATTGTTACAATCTGGTCATTTCAATGGCTCTTTCTGTTCTTCATTAAATTCCCGAAAAGAGGTTTTGGTCTAAATCTCAGCTATCTTTCTCTCAAGGTCATTCCAATTTTAGCAATATCTTCTGCCTTTTCTTATATATGTGAATGCTATTCTTGCATTTAAAACCTCTAGCATTTAACCACGCTTTTTTGAAATTAGCTGTTTCTTACTAAAACAATTAGATATCTACTGTATACTGTAAAAATGTATGTATGTGGATGCACATAATTTGTTGCAATGATTCATGCACAGGAGATTGAGCACTTGTCCCAGCATGATTGCTGCAGCATTGTTCCTTTATTTTACTCACGCCACCCATTTATACAAGTTCAGTCTATATATGCATTCAACTTTTATAAGTAATATTTCTGCCTATTCTTCATCTAATTCCAATTAAAAAAAATATATTGGTTATCTTTCTCTCAAGGTCATTTTAATTTCAACAATATTTTCTGTCTTTCCTAATCCATGCAGATGCATTACTTGCTCTAGAAACCACCAGCATTTAATCATACTTAAAAAAAACAGTTACTGTGTTCTGCACAAAAAATATCTAGATGTGATGCCCATTTTTTGTTGGAATAATTACGACACAGGGAATGTGCGCTCTCTTTTACTATAGTCATGAATGCCGTGTCTTAGTTCCCTTTTCACTTGCGCTTCATATTTATCCAACGTTTAGTTTATATGCATTCAACTTTCATATGTTGATACATCCATGGAGATGTAATAAAACTATCCCCCATGTATCCAGTAAACACTTGATATGTGTACATACTGCTCATATATTCATCCTCCATAAAATAACACAAATTTTGGATATCACCTTAACCTCTAACCTTTCAAAGATCAGTCCTACAATCATACTCTCAATTGTGCTTTTAATAATTGTTTTTCTCTGCTGTTATATAATTTGAACCGTCCATTTTAACTAGCGAAGTCAGGAGGGCATCATGGATGTCAACTGGCATGTATAGTTGTGTGTCATCGGCATAATAATGACACTGTATATGATGACATTGACTTATATTTGCAGATTATATCTGCCCATTCCTTAGTGTACTAAGTAAATAGAATAGAGCGCAGTACAGATCCCTTAGAAACACAAAAATCAAGTCTACTTGGCAATGAAGTATTTCCAATCTTAACGGTTTGAAATCTTATATGTCACATTTGATTCATATTGTGCCAAAACAACTCCACACATCTTAAAATCCACTTGCAAATTATGCTACAAAATTTCATGGTAAATGGTATCAGATTTAGTGCTTACATCTAAATGCATACATTCACTGTGATAAGTTCTTGCTGTGACCTTTCACCCAAACCCAGGTTGGATGCATTAGCAAATACAAGAGTGTTATCAAGTTTTTGTCCAATTGCATAAATGTTGTCATGAAAAAGGACCTGAAATTATCTGGAAATTAATTTTTGAGAATGTTTATTGATAAATTATGACTTCCTTGTCAAGGAGTCCATTAGATATCTGAAACAGCTCTTAATAATTTTTCTCCTTTTCAAGCTTTGATACATAATACATCTTTTTTGCTTTCAAGCATCCATGATTATAAATTTGTTCTAATTTGTTCTAAATTAGTTTATCTTCAGTTCCACAGCAGGTCATAGTTCTTTCTTAGCTGTCTTGAAATTCTCATTCAAGAAATGTTATCGTTTTCAAGGCCTTTGGCCCAAAATTACATACAATAATAATATATTTTGTTAACAGCATAAGATAAGATAAGATAAGATAAGATATCCTTTATTGATCCTTTTTCATAGAAATTACATTTTGCATCACATCGTCATCATACATGGATTAAATAAAACATAAACAAACAAGCAAAATAAGCAAAA
>JAUEKR010105451.1:0-15564 GCA_031762895.1 Corambe burchi
GGGGTTCTGTTCATCCTCTTGCTCGTGGGGATACCCATAAGGGCCAACGCCCAGGTGGTGCTGATCAACAACAACAAAAACAACAACAAAAAGAACAAGAACGATCAGCGATGGAGAAAATACTGGATAATGAATTATAGTAGACTTCACTAGAAGTGACCTCGGTTATAGAGATTTTTTTTTTCAATGAACGCCCCTATACACCGACACAAAATATAGCGGTTGTAACAAACTTCGGATGTAGCGATTCTTTGTTCTTGGTCACCACCGAAATTGCTACAAGCACCGGGTTTTTAGCTCGAATAATTAGTAAAAAAGATTCAATATATTATCATTGCCACTGACAAAAGAACACAATTACGTTACAATTACTCGCTCTGATGAACACCATTATTTTTTAAACATTTGAATTGCTCTTATATAAGTCAAATAGTCTCGTCAACTCCGAGGCTCAGAGAAGAAATTAATACTAGTACAAAAAGTTCCAGGTTCGAATCTGAGCATAATAGATACAAAGCTGTATCTTTAACAGCACAGTATTTATCCAATTATTACAACATTTAGTTGCATTCAAGTTTCTTTTAATTTACGGCCAAGCCATGAAACAAAGTAAATATAGTATTTATACAAAGATCATGTATCACTAAAGTCTCAAGGGGCTTTACATGTCGTTTATTCCCACAGCCAACAGCACTTAGCACTGACGAGAAATTCGCCTGTTACGTATACTACAACGGAGGGGGTCATAATAAAGACAAACTAATTATTAAGGAAACCACAGAATGGGCAATATAGAAGCGAAAGAAGAGGAGAAAAACAATGATAAAATTACAGTTAGAACGGGATTCGAGCCCCGTTCTAATTTTTTCATTATTTTCTCCTCTTCTTTCGCTTCTATATTGTCGATTTTGGGGTTTACTTAATAATTCTTTGTCTATTATTATGATTTATTAATACTCCTTGCCTCAATTTGTCTACGATGAAGGGAGTAAGTAGGTTGTGGTATGCTTTGGACAAGAAAACCGTCTCAATCGTCAGATACTCTGCTTCACCAGAATCCAATGAGCAAACCGCCGCAGCAGCCACAGCAGTTCAACGCTTCTCGTGAAAGAGCTAACTACACTCTGTATTAACATCACTTTGTAATTAATGCATTCATGAGACGTAAAAGAATGTTATAACTATAACAAGCACAACATCGACTCAAATAATAATAACATAACAAACACAATTAATATAAACACAAACAAAGAAAAAGACAATAATGCAAAACAGAAACAATAGTAAAAGTAAATTGACAGAACGATCGAAATATGGTGTATACAATTTTATTGTGAAAGATGCGTCTTTTTATAATTTCATGATAATTGACATAACGTGTCTACTTTACGATAATCTACAAAACTAATATTTACGCATTCCACATAAATACCACTATGATAAATTAAATATCATACATTAAACTTGAATTTTTTAAAGAAATGTGTGTCAATGAGCGACATAAGACATGACAATCGTTAATAATAATATCGATGATAAGATTGATAGGATGATAATGATCATGATACTGATAACGATGGGGATGAGGTTACTAATGCTAGAAAAAAAAAACAAAAAAAAACAAGACAAACCAAAAACAATGAAATAAAATTATAGAATGATTTTATTAAAGGTATGATACCAACACTACGAATGCAGTAATCCTATTTATTTACATTAACAATGCTATTTATTAATGAGTTACCATCATTAGAGATACCAATAAACACACTTGCAAATGCTACAATCATGTTATCGTTTTTAACATTTTGCGTACATCAATAAATCATGACTAAATGTTGATGATCTTAAAAGTAAAACAATTTCCAAAACCAATAATAATCAATTTTGTATTAGAGATTACAGTTTAGACGCGTAGACATTGTTTTTTTTTTTACTGCTGCACCGACAATGTTGAGTATGAAGTACTGCAGTAACCAGTTTTATTTTGTTACCTCTCGTTATTCTTTCATTATTCATGTAGAGATATAATCTAGGCCTATAATAATAATACAATATGCTAATTGTTAAAAGCATTCAATATATTATTTATTCGAAAGCACTGGTTTGTTCCATCTCTATTTTTCTAATAAAAAAATCAGCAACAATCATGAATATAATGAAAATAAAATGAGACCATTTTAATGCTGGGAGATGGACACAAAAAGCTGTGTTTTAAAGTATGCATCATATATTTATATTTATAGTAATCTATACTAAGTTAACATAATTTCTATAATATTCTATACAATACGAATATATGTATAAGCATGCATATATTTATGTTCACGATACATTATAATCAATAATATTACAACCACAATTGTAGCCACCATGGCCATTAAGCTACAACTATAATAGTTTCATCATCACCATCTTCACTATCCCACCATATTCATCTGCATTATAGAATTATCATCACTTTCACTCCGTATTATCACAAGCTATATTGATCAATCTCAATACTCATAATACACACGACGTATCCCATGCATCATATTATCATCACCACATACACTGTATTCCATGTCAAAACTGCATTATAAACATGCATATATTTATGTTCACGATACATTATAATCAATAATATTTCAATATAGAACGTCTTTATCATAATT
The DNA here is from genome assembly GCA_031762895.1 of Corambe burchi. Lineage (NCBI taxonomy): Eukaryota > Metazoa > Mollusca > Gastropoda > Nudibranchia > Onchidorididae > Corambe > Corambe burchi. The sequence goes on from JAUEKR010105451.1 coordinate 2,658, forward strand.
ATCGTAACTTTCACTCCATATCATCACAAGTTCCGTTGGTCAATCAATACTCATAATACATACGACGTATCCCATGCATCATATTATCAACACTACATACACAGTATTCCATGTAAAAACTACACAGCAGTTTGCTTACACGACAACTTTAAAACTGCATTTCGCTGTTCATACATTGACTGACTGGTGGGTTTCAATTGATTCCATACTACTGCCGCACCTTGATCAAGAGTTTTAACCTTTTCATAATGGAAACCATTCTGTAAAAGTGCTGGTGTCGAGTTATAATTACCGAGTCGATTTTTGCTTTCAGAATCGACCTTGGAGATTGTCTCTGTTGCTTTTCCATTATTGTTAATACACTCAGACTTGTTAATTTTAAATTGAGAATCAGAGCCGGGAGTCGAATTATCGTGGATAAGTTCATTAGAATTCTGGTTAGACTTTCTAGACTTGGTAATAGGACTCAATGACTCGCAAGTACTATATCCTTCATCTGAAATAAGGCTAACGTCTGATGATGTAACAGAGAATCTAAGGTGTTTATTCTTATCGTCAGAAGGACACTTAGAAAAATTACCGGGACAAGAAGATTCTGAATGTTTGGGAAATGTTTTAAGAGTGTTTGAGGGGTTTGGTACCTCTGCATGCTCAGTCATGTCTTTGGTAAAAATCACGTTTGAGGTGGTGCGTATTGAGAGTTGCCTTTCGTTATGATGATATTGATTACCATTGGTATTCGGTTCATTTGCGTGTCCATTATTTATGGGAACCGTGTTTTCATTTACGTTGATATTGTTGTTATCTCCTTCTATGGTTGGTATTGATACGTCAGATGGTTGTTGCTCCAATTTTGAATAATCGTTATGATGTGTGTTTAAACCAACCTGCTGAGTGTAAAGGCTGTCTCCGCCATTTTTTCTATTGTCAATTAATTTTCTTCTTTCTTTCTTTACTTCATCGCCGTTAACAGGTGATTCTGAAGACTGATCGTGAGAAATAGACGAAATGTCACTGGAGTTATCAACATTAGAAAACGAGAGTGGGGAATCATTTGATGCATTATGAATTTGAACTTCTGTGATATCTGCACTCTGGTTCTTGGCATCTCTTCGCCTGTTGAAACTGATCCTTCTCTTTGGTCTTTCTTGGCGAGGAGACCATGTTCGTTTGGTATTGCTCTCTGGAAACATTCCCTTTTGTTGTACAATGTCATTCATTTGAATGGAAGGATTACTCTTGGAGTAACTATTGCACGTTTTTATGGCACCATCAACTGATTCATCTTTCATTTCAGCACTCCTTGGGCATTGATCGGGGTTTGGAGATTCATTTTCTTGTTCGTCACCATCTTCGTTTAGTTGAGCTATTGTGCTACTTAGTGTAATTGGTTTTCGAAATCGCGTGTTTCCCATACAGTGTGCATTGGAGGTTTTGTTGAAAGAATCCTTCCCAAGCTCTCGTGATGTGTATTGAAGCATAACAGCGTGGAGAGGGCCAGGGGAATTCAGACAGTTGATGTCCATGTCTTGTATTGGATTGACTATCCTCCTTGCCAAACCACTGTTGTTTGTGATAAGCGCCTCACACTGCATACTAGCACGTCTCATGATTGGCTGGATTCCTTGGTGGGGATGAGGGGCAGCGGATGATGGAGAGGATAAAGAGAACTGGTTTGGCACATTTGTTTCAACTTTATTCCCATCCCCGGCAGAAGATTTTTGTTGGAGAATCAGTAATTGCTGTTTAGTAATAGCAGCAGTATTTCCATACGAAAAAGAAAAGCTTCGACCGACTTTATGGAGAGGTACATGCTTTTCAATTTTAGAAAGTTTTGGTGAATTGATCCCCGACTCATCAAGAAAAACGTCATTTTCATCTTCCCCTTCTTTAGAATATTTTTCCTCACTCCCAGCAACTAAGGATGTAGTTGAACTACTAATTCCAATTGTCTTTAAGAGATTATCCCACGAAATATGGCGTTGATTTCTATTCAAAGAACCATTGTCTTTGTGATATTGGGACTGGAAAGAGTTATCACCCTCATAATATGTGGAGCCTCCATAGGAAAACCTATGTAAATTCGAAATATTGGTCAGGGATTGTCTATCATTTCCATCATTCGAATTAAGAGAATCTATTGACATTGTGCGAGAATGTTTTCTGGAGATAGGTTCACAAATCATACTCTCAGAATTTCTTCTGGATTTCAATCTTCCATCGGATGACACTGATGATGAATGAGAAGACATTCGGTTTTGATCATGGCTGCTTGATCGTGCTTGTGGTTTATGTTGACTGCCGTAGTATGTGTAAGGATCTACAGATTGAGTTGGTGTGTGGTTAACGTTCCTTGGATACTGACGCAGGTCTTCTTGGCTATACCAGCTATACCAAGTGCGCGATGGTTTTATGGGAGATGTAAATCCAATACCACCACTATTTCGAGCATTGCCGTTATTTGGTTTCGAATTTTCATTTCCATTAGAGGATATGTTGTTTTGATTCGTGTTGATATTATAATAGCTTTTACCATCATTGATATTGTTATCATTTCTGTTGATCGTATCACAACTGCTGTAATGAGAGGTGGGGTAATCGCCCATTATTTCGTTGTCATACATTCTGTTGATGTAATTGTACCAAGATTCGCAGTTGTCGTTTTTGTCAATGTAGTTATTATCTCTCTGACGGACTGAGATGTTGCAATTATCCATTCCTTCTTCTGAGATACTTGCCAACGATGATGCCGATTGCCATGAAGACATCGAATCATGCGGACTTGGGATACTCTGTGGAGATAAAGAAATAAAGGAACAGACTTTAAGAAACATGAAAAAATACCGTTTATATATTAGACCGATATTTGTTTGGGAGAGATTTTGTTCTGTGATCAAAAAGCAAAAACAAAAACACGACACAAAAAAAATCAACAAAATAATATAACAACACCAGAAAAAAAAACAAGACAACAAAAAAAAAATATTCAAAGTAAAAAACAACAAAACACAACAAAACAACAAAAAAAAACCCGAAACAAAAGCAAACAAACAGCAAAAAGTAAATAATAAACAAACCAAGAAAGACAAATATATTCAAAATGAGAATGCTATTCATAATATTTTCATAAAATTTATAATGTTTCTAGTGTTCTGCTAACTCCCCTTAAGGTAGTCAAGCGGTTATGGTATTGGGTTATTGGTCGTATTGGGACAGGTTCGATTGTCGAGGTCAAAACGCTTATTTAATACAATGTACTGTTGTTACTAATCGTTTGCTCTGTTAGTGTTACACTATGGCTGGTTATCATTTTCTTATACTACAGTTTTATTTGGTGAGCACTTCGATATATAAACTACAAAACTACATATCAGAAAGGATATGAATCAAGTTTATATGATTTAGTCACGTTTCTCTTCAGGTGCTAATTTTTTCAATATTCATGCAATTACAATAACCCTTAAAATATTTATCTACAAACATATTAGTCGATGTCTAATGTTACCTAAGTTCCTTAATGTATTACACGAGCTAATAAAGACGTTTTCGAGTAAATGATAAACCTTTTCTTGACACTAAAAGGGTTATTAGACACCTCAGTATGCTATAATAATCACATAGTACCGTCAGACGAGAAATACAATAATTTACGACGGCAAAACACAACATAGCCGAAGCCTTTCTCTTCCTCCTCGTTAATACCAAAACCAACACATAATAAAGCTTGACCTGACGACTCTTTCCACTTGACCGATGACTGACCAGGAATGACTGATCTAATAAGCAAGGTCAATAGTTATCTAACCCAGCAAAGCATCGTATAGCCTGTGGACACCATTCTCCGCCCAGACGGGTGGCACCGTGAAATTAAACAGACCAACGAGAACAGCTTTCACGCGATCAACCGTCACATTAGATCGACGATGCCTTCGGGACAGGATTTGTGTATAAATAAATGTTAAGAGATCTATAGGTTAACGGAAACAAGGTCATTCGAAGAAGACGGACATATCATAGGTTGGTAAGTTTTAGGGTAGCAGATGACTTGTTACAGGTTTAACGGTTCGCTGATTAATAAATGGCTTGAGCTTATTATAGAAATGTCAGTAGTTGCAATATTAGTTCAATTTAACCCATTTCCGTTTCAACTTGAGGCTTGAAGAAGTTACTTATTGTACATTTTGTAGCACCTAAACGAAAGTATCCATTAGCATGTAGATGTAATATATTTAGGTCAATTGCAATACGTATATTATTAGCTCGATGGACTCAATCAAAGAAGTATAACGGTTAGATTGTACCTAGCCATTAATAATAAAGAAACCTTACCTTGACATTTTTTGGTAGTCATATTAGCAGGCCAAATTAAATCTCTATACGTGACTACTGTCAATTATTATTCAGTCCAGAATATGTTGGATTCAGTTACTAAGCTAAATAAAATTATATGAGCAAATATTGAAGCGAAGCCTTTCTGAGTGTTTTAATTTGACACGAGGTAGAAGCCGTTGAAATTGGATATCTCCCATTTACCGACCACTTTTTTTCCCTCTCTCCTAAACCAACCCGACCAAAAGGTCATCATACATTGACCATATTCTATCCTGACGTCTAAACAAAAACGCCTCTTGTTCCAAATGATAAACTCAAAGCGTAGCACGAAATACTAGCTGAAAAACACAATGTTTTTCCTCAAAATGTCACGAAAAGAGGTCAAGTATGTTTTGAACAAGCTGATACATATTATTATTATGCGAATGTAAGAGATGATAGTTCAAGCTATTATCTCTATTTTGTTCTCCGTTTAGTTTAGATTCTATTTATTTTAGTATCACAAAAGACATCGCATTAAAAAAAATGTATATATTATTTTGAAAATTTGACAAATATGGCTTTATATTTATAATGGCGACAATAACTCAGTTACGATTATGAGGTCATGTATTGGAACACTGGCGCATGGGTTGCAAAGTTGAGTACCTGAAAAAATAAAACGTTCTACACATTCCTTACCACACTCATGTGTTTAAAAAGAATATCGGTTAAAGAAACTGGGAAATAAGCTGCGTTGTAATGGCACCATAGCAATCGTGAATTACCACCACCCTCATGTACCTCTTGGTACAAGAAGAGATTACTTTTTTTATATTGATCATTTAAAACATTGTCTAAGGTTTAGATATGGTACAAAAACTACAAAGGAATTGTTCTCATAAAATATATATCAAACCCACGGTTTTATCGACGTTTCATATTCATAAAGACCATTATATTATTATTATCAACTCTGGATGAACTACTATATAAATACAGACATATCCTCAGGCAATGTATTAATGACATGCTCATAATTTCTTTTTTTAGTGCTGTGGGAATCGATCATATCATAATGCATCGTCTGCACATTAAAAACTTCCTGTTGCCTTTAAATATATTTATAGGATCGTCTAGTTCAGTATAGTTGTTGTGCATGTTGATTTTTATTTATTATACTTATTTGAGCAAGAGTTCATCATCAGGTCAGTCTTAATAATATGTGAGTCATGATTGTTACGCTATTTCCGGTAAACATCGTTACCGATTGAAGTAAAATGATGACTTTACAACATCCAATATGGTGGTTTTGGGTGAAATAAATTTTTGATCATCCTGTTCAGCATTTTTCACACACCTGATCTGATCATTTAATAGGTATAATCTTCTACAATTACATGGAAAGTTCACGGTGACATCACATAATAAGTGTTTATTATTTTAGTTGAACAGTATTCTAATTATATATGCAGGCTGGATAACTTGAAGGCACATTAATTTGAAGGTAACAATTATCATAATAATAGTATAAAAGTCAACCAAATTTAATATTCAGAAGCAGTTATTTGAAAGCATTGCTAATATGTGAACGTATTATTCAATAAGCCTTCAAGTTATAGTTTTTATTCAGTAGAAAAATCACTGCAAATCTCAAGTTAAAATTTAATGGTCCATTTTGGTGATACTGGTAGTAGCTGCTATCATAAGATTACAATCTTCTATCTGACATGCTAAACATGCGGTTGAATCAATTCAAACATTAAACCAATGACTTAAGGCGTTATTAACTTGACTCGGTAACTATTTTTAACCGTTCTAATCTTTGGTCAAGATCAATCTCGCCATGTGACCTTGTCTTTCTTGACAGATCCACGCCATATTAATATAAATAGCGTCGCCAAAAACCGCAAGTTTTGAAACTGTAAATACTATCATAATACAATTGACAGCGTTCTCTATGTGGATAAGACGGTTACTTCAGTTGACCAAAAGCGGGCAGCTCATATTACTTCAGCCTAAGAGTATATACATCGAGTCATGTAAAGAAATGGGATGGATAAGAACAATGAACAACATCAATGTGACCTAAAGTAAACAATGTCAGCTTGAAGCAAGATGGTGCCACACCATTAAGTAGTATTTGGAAAACGAAGTGTCACTTGATTCTATGTAATAATCACGCACAACATGGTGACATCCTGGGCAATTTATAATTATTATTTACAATCTTTTCATACCTTGAATTCTCACTTTCCCAGTTACAAAAAAATCAACTTATGTAATAATATTGTATTATATTTATTAAAGCAGTTTGAATATAACTTTACAAAAAAATGAAGTTCTAAATGAATTACAGGAAGGTGTGTATTCAGTGTGGGGAGAGTAGTGATAGGGAGAATCAATCACATGCATACTTTTGGCTCGTTATAATGGTAACTATTTATTACAATTTACGTCGTTTTGTATGAAGTCCATTTTTGTATAAAACGAAGAATTATATCTATTTAATACCAATCGCATGACTTCATTATATTCATATTTTTTTTCCTATTAACAATATCACAAAACAACAACATACACATGCACACACAAAACAGCAACAACGTAGAAACACAACAAAAATGCATATTCAATGCATGGAATGATTGAGAATATTTATATCAATACCGTATACAATACGTAAAGCATTAATGATTCTGTGTTGGTTGGTAGCAATGTCTATCATTAGGTCTGCGTTAATTAAGAAATTTCAGAGGATTTCAACGATTTCCAAATTACTACCTGGATTACCCAATATCAGTGGTAAAAGTAGGGTATCAAAGTAAAAGAAAAAACCCAATAAAATCATTCAATGGGTTTCCCCGATTACTGATAGACTGCATTTCAAAAGTTACCTGCATCCAGAAGTATATTGATATCACATACTGTATTCACTAAGACAATATACAAACTAATCATAAAACAAGCTTTATACATAAATTAATAAATACCAAATAGCCACCATATAGCGAGAAAGAAAAAACAACAACATAATATACATAGAAAAGGTGTGAACGACCTTTGACGAAGGTTTATTCAAGAAACGGCCAGATTTGTCTTTGTCCCATTTATTGTAGAGCACGATCAAACCTCTTCCATTTTTTCCTCTTCAATCTAGAGACACGACATAATATATATCATAAATTGAATGATATAAATCATTAATACCACTTAATATTTTCAGATAAATCTCGTAATATTATTGTTTAATATCATATGGTATATCACGACATGCTGTACTGAGGTCGCCTTAGGCCTAGTCTTGATAACTTCATGCTCCATCGTGGATTAGCGCATAAGTATGACACTCTCATGGTAGGCCTACCTGCTCTTAATGTTCATCCGATGCATTGTCGATACATATTTTTGACACTCTGTTTACACCAACAAATACAGAAGGCTTCACTTGTAGCAAACTCGGTTCAACCAATTTTCGGTTATAGCTATCTTTTCTTTTTTTTTTTTCTCATGGAGCTGTTCATTATCAACTAAACAATATACAAATGAAGCGAACTTCGGAAGTAACGATACTTTTGTCTGGCTCTCCGTTGCTACAAGTGTAGTCGACGGTAATAATAAATTAAACTGAACTATAAAACAAGCAAAAGATGCAATCAATGTCCTTACCTGCCCAGAAGATGATCTCAGCATCTTCGAGTTCCCTGTAGTCATATAATCGCTATGACTGTGGCGACGATTGTGACGATGATTGTGCTTGTGATCAACACTCGCCATTGTATCGCCCACAAGTTGTTGCTGTTGTTCCCTCAACGCTTGCAGCTCTTTCATCCCTGCAAGACCGGCCTCGAGTCTCGCTTGGGTTCGTCCGGTATCTTTCCGTTTTAAAATGGGTACGCGCAAATGACCCGGAAGTTCACTCAGAGAACGAGGTTTGTGCGTTGCCATGGTGATTTGTAAGTTTTGTTGAATTGAAGCTAAGAGTCAATTAATTCATCGATGCTATTTTAAATGTTTTTGGAAGCAAGCAGTCTAAATTGATGCCAATCGAAAACGTTATCCTATTGATGTAAGCAACTTTGTGTTCAGTTCATCGCACGTGTCATAGGGATAAAACACACATTAAGTTTATGTAGACAGTTTGTGCCTATTATCTTTTTATGTTCAATGGTTCATAGAAAGCCAAATACCAAGATATAAAAAAATTGAATCCTGTAATCTGTGGAGTAAAATAAAAGAAACAATTATGTTAGTTACAATGTAAACAATTTATAAGGAATGTACTTAATATATTTGTTTATCAATCATTGACATTAACTCTTAATTACTATGATTATACTTAACACCACTTGGTAAATTACGTCGATCATTGAATAAAATTAAAGAAATTAATACTTTGATTAAATAGTAGCAGAAGTAATGATTCACATTAGTGTGTTTCTAGCATCACGACTTGTATCTCATTAGTAATAATTACCATAAATACACCTTTCATTATATATTATGACACGGTAGAACATTTAACACCACATTAAACAAATACAATAAATTGGTCAACTTATTGAAACTTTATTACTTGACTCCATTTCCCCATCGTTTCTTCTCTTTATCAACGAATGTCAAACTATGGCCACTTGACATAAAATAAATATATTGAATACCTACGTCATGTATCGGTATCTAGACTAGAAAGAAGACGTGAACTCCTTTTTGAAATAATATATTCCGATTTCAGACAGTATCCATAACAGAAGTAAGTGAACACCTGTGTAGAATATATATTTAATATGCTAACGCATGAACAAGTTTCTCATCCTATACTTGAAACCTCTTTTCTAATGCTAAAATTTAAACAATTCGACGAGCTCACAGTACAAAAATACACTCCTTGTAATGGTGATGTTTGTGCTTGAAATACAATGGATCATCTTGGCAAACGGAATAATACCTTCAAATTGGCTCGGATCGTTTTGACGATAGTCCAGGTTTCAATGATCCAGATAAAGTTGAATATTTGCTCACTCTGTCAATTGTTTGACCAATCTTCCTTTGTGCTTTCTTATTCAAATACGACGGTAGCGACTGAGAGAACAGCGACTTGTAGTTTCGATTGCCCAAAGAATTCTTTCTTGAACGTAGTGGGCATTCTTGCCGATTTTGTCTTGCAAGCACATTCCGTATTGACATTTAGATCTATGGGCGAAATATCATACCATAGAACCTCGCTAATTGGGTTGCCTCGCTAATTGGAATGCCTCGGTGGATTGTGAGCCTTTTACTGGGGTTCTCGATTAGTGAGGTCAAATATAAGCTTACAGTACGTTTTTAGTAAATGGTTTCCAAGGTTTTCATGCCAATTTACCGGGTTTTCCCGATTGACGAGGGTCCAAATTAAAGGAGTTGCACTTGTATTATATACTCCATAAACTTCTATCTTCTGTAATGACGCGCCTGACCCCTAGCGGTGGGATTTGATATCGATAAGGGTGTTTGAGTACAAGTACCATCAGTCACCTTACGTAGATACCAACACTTGCAGGGGGTAAGAAGAATAAAGGCACTAAAGTCATCGTGTTAAGAGCTTGATTAGGGTTTAGTAACAGTGGTGGTCCAACAATTTTGGTATAATTACAAACAATGTAGTTTTGCTAGTGCCCTAGTTCCAGGACCACAACGCCATTATCTGCAAGCCTACTCGTTTCGTTGTTTATAGATAGACTAATAGGAATAGCATTGAAGCAAACAGAGTTACGTATTGTGACATCATGATTTTTAAAATATAATTTGTATTGGTCTTCGCCAGGTGCGTTCTGTGATTCAACTTATTTTTTCTTCATTTTATGTCTCATTTGTTCTTTTCTCATAATTTTCTTCACTATATATATTATGACTATATATATATATAGTCCATTGAACATAATGTATAATTATTATACGATTATATCAACAATAACGTCCAATCTTTTGTAGTGATCTAAGTAATTTGTTGCATTTAGGTGCAGCCAAGACTATGTTTATGATGTATCATGAGACATTGGAAAAAACATCCCAATAAAACAAGCAAACAATAAAATATCAACGACAAGAAAGCCCTCCCCCAAAAAACAAACAAAAACAAAACAAAAACAAAACAAAAAACAAAACAAAAACAAAACAAACAAACTAACAAAACAAAACAATAACAAAAACTAGCGGGGGAAGAAGTTAAACAGTAACACTGAACACTGTCTTACACACAAACATTCACACACTCATATACAATAACTAACCACCCACTCCCAAATTAACGAGTAACAACGATGAACCCGAATAAGTTTTACAAAAATTATTGGTAAATAAAACAGTTTTATATAACGATAACAATCAAAGATTAATAATACTGTGACGTAAATCAAAGTAAGAGCTAATCAAATGGTCATAAAACTGAGACATTTATACTGTAGGTACCCTACCACACAGGGATATCGAGGTCAGATAGCACAATAAATTAAATAGTATATAGACATATTCAAAGGAGGGATTGAACATGAAACTAGGACAGACAGGAAATATATTATTTCGTTTCAAGAAAATACGATCAAATAAGTTGGGAAAATCCACCTCTATATAGAGCCCATATTATTTACGTCAACATCACCATTGCAGTGGGCTATTAGCTTCACAAAAAAGGTTACTTGAAATTAACGTAAATGATATCTTTAGAACACAGGCATACACACCGATAGCAATATTCAGCATAGTTGAAAATAAATAGCGAAGAAGACAATCTGGAAACGTTGGTAATAGAGCAAATCCAATATCTAGGCTTATTTAGGATTAGTATAAAAAGAGCATACATGTTTTCCATTAAAGAAAAATATTACGCTCACATAATTTATTATGGTCTAAATAACAAAATATTAAGCACGGCTACTTGAAGCTCAGATTTTTTTTTGGAAACTAATTGTATGTGATAATGGTTAACAAAATGTTTTATAAGATATACTGGACCTTCGAAATTGTTAAAATTTTTGACACATTAATATATTACTTTAATTTGGGTTATAATATGTACTTGCAATTGATTGATTAGACCATTCTTTATAGCCGGTTTCAGAATATAATAGAAGATGTACATAGTCTCATCAAATTTAGTTTATAAATGATATAAACGGTATTTGCTCCTATTCCAAAAGTCATTATATAAACTAAGATAACACTATTTAATCAACGAAAGTGGTACAAGTCAGTGACACCACCAAGAAGGTCTCGTGATACTTGTACAAAGAAGGAGATGATTATAAGAAAGTCTCATGATCATGATTGATGATATCTGAATATCATTATTATCTCACTTGATACAACGGAAAGTAAGAGAGGTCTACGTAAAGAGCGTATCAAAAAGTCGACTGGAAGTAGATAACGACGAGGTCAACCACGAAACAAACTCCAAGATCAGCGTAGGGTGTTTACTCGGGTCAAGCTAGGGAGAAACACGGTTGATAACACTAAGAGGATGTTTGGAGCATTTGTGTCAAAATAAATTAATTAATTATAAACGGTAGCTTACAAAGTTTAAATGTTTCACGTTCTTTATTATAGCTTCGTAATCTTAAACTCAGTGGCTTGCAAACTGCAAACTGTAAACACTGCGAATTTATCATAATAAACGATGTGACGAGTTGCAAAGATATCCTTTATTATCGTGAATGGGACTTATCTAAAGGAAATAAACATAAACAGTTAACATAAACAGTTGTGATATTCAGTGATATTCAGTAAGGTGATACTTAAAAAAAAGCGTACGTATCTCCGAATACTCACTGTGCTTTACATTCTTCTACTTATCCCGGCCAACAGCAAACATTTAACACTGACGAGACAAAGGCGATTTATATTCGTTTTTTTTCTTCTTCGGACAATCCCTCAATTCATAAGGTGTAATTATCTAATATATGTATATAAAAATCTTTACAGAACGGTAGTCAATAGTATATTAACGTTCCTAGTTTCGTGAGCTGGTTCTTTTTAAGCGCTTAATGAAGTGATGAAGGTAATGAGAATATCTTATCGGGGGTGGAGAGAGGGGACAGAATGCTGTGATCGTAGCTCTTACCTTTGACATTATTATGCTGATCCTAATCAATAGCCATACCCACAGCGCCATATATTGATGCCACTTTGGTTTAAAATAAATCACATAACCATGTTAATGCCTCATGAATATTATGCGTATAAAGTAATATTTGTCAGATTAAGTTATAAAAAAGAAAACAATGTCAGTAACGAGGAGAACCAGATCTTTAGAAGCGGACTTAGAAATTCGACTGTAAAAGTCAACAGAGGTAACAATTTACACGCAATGGGATAAATTTTCATTGTCATTAAAATTTAGAAAGTAACGTTCGATCGATGAGTCATTTACCCTGCATTGAACCATAATTTTTTAAACAATTAAAATTCCTCCACCATTTGTATACATTAATTAATAAAGCATTGTTAACAGGTATATATGGAACACTATGATACTGTATTCCGGTAAGTTTAGGAATCATAAGTGTACCTATAAACCACGATTTAAAAAACAAAACAAGAAACAACACCCCCGTGGGGGGGG
>JAUEKR010105452.1:0-10027 GCA_031762895.1 Corambe burchi
AATGCGAAGTGTGCTTTAAAACGATTTGTTATTAAAGCGGTTTCTAAAGAAGGACCATGTCTTTAAACGTTAGAATTAGAACCCGCAAAAACATGCATTTGTAATTGTGTTCAGTAGGTAAGCCACTTGAAATGTTCATAATAAATTTATATTATCACAGAAAACATTCATACTATAACAGGTACTACTATCATAATACAGAGAGCTGAATACACCTCGCTATGCAGTAAAATAAAATAGATAAATAACAAAAGAAGACCAACAACAAAACATGATTTTTTTTTATTATGGAGAATTATAAAAGCTTTGAAAACGCATTGAAAGGCGATGGAGGGTAGAGAACTCGAACCATATCAGTGGAAACTGTAGAAACAGAGAGAAATAATAATACTATTATGAGAGAGAGAAAGAGAGAAAGAGAGAGAGAGAAAGAAAGAGAGAGAGGGAGGAAGAGAGAGATGATAAAAGATAATAAAAGAAAGCAGGAGAGAGAGGATAAAAAGAAGGAGGGAAAAGACATACACAGGAAGAATAATAAAAAGGTTGAAGCGGAAAAGAGGATGAAGGAATACTGTCATGGAGAAATGAGTAAGAAATAATAAAATAATGCGACCCTTTCCTCAGAACGTGACAGTGTGTTTATCAAATTTTGGAAGCATGATTTGGTAAATTTAGACTTGTTCGTTGATAAGCTAAGCCTATGAAGAATTGTTTTATTGGACAGTATTTGTTAACTACATTATTTTATGAAGACGGTTCTATGGGTCAATATAGCAGGTATCTCAAATTATCAAATATAAAGAGGGGGTAAACAGTTAATGATATAAAGAGACAGACAAGCCAATAGCATTATAGAGAGAGGGGGAAAGTGTGTTTGTGTGTGTGCGTATGTGAACGTGAGAGAGTGAGAGAAAGAAAGCAAGAGAGAAAGAGAGAAAGAAAGAGAGAGAGAGAGAGAGAGAGAGAGAGAGAGAGATTCAGAAAGACGGAGATCCTAGCCAGCAGAATTTGATATCGTACAACATTATAGCTAAATAATCAATAGCGTCGATAAATTCTCATGTTTATATGTTGACATCATTCATTTAAAAGGGAAACAAGAATGTTCCCATGCGATAAAAGAAAAATAATTTCACGATCATTTTTCATTTTTGCATTTTTTCATTTCATAAACATGATAAACGTAAATTATTAGTAAAAAATGCATAACTCATTACAGAATGATAAAAATTCAATGTAAAAAATAATTATCACAATTTCATATCTATACTTTTAATATGTACCATATAAATGGTAAATAAATAATATAAACGATTATTATGAGCCATTCTAAACAATATCAATATATTAATGACCTATATATTCATGTTTTGGTGGTATTGCGCCATGTTTTAACAGAGAAGGGAAGGATCATGTTGTTCTTATAGGACTTGAATCTTCAGTTAAGCGTTATTAAAGCGAATATGCAGAAAAGAAATGGAAAAGTTCAGATAGGGCCTTTCTATCTTACTTGTCGCAGACATGAACGTTGACAATAAAGAAATTGAGAGATAGCCGCAATCCGATAAGAAAGGGGTACAAAAAATAATAAATCAGGGTGTATCACAGTGTGTGTATCAGGTCTGCTCATGTGTTAAGTGAGTGTGTGTATTGGTATCAGTGTGTGTGTGTGTGTTACATGTTTAATATCAGATAAGACAATATTGAGAATAGTTGAGCGTGGATATTGTTTTCTCTGATTTAATCTTTATGAAAGAGAAATATATGTATTTAGATATATAAATACCAAGAGAGAGAAAAAGAGAGAGAGAGAGAGTTAGAGTTAGAGAAAGAAACAAAGAAAGAGAGAGATAGAGAAAATAGATATAAATATAGATATAAAGATATAGATAGAAATGAAAGACACATATTATATAATATATAGATAGAGTAAGTGAGAGAAAAAAAATAATGCGATAAAAATTTAATTTAAAAAAAAATGTTTTGCTACAACATTGAATCATTGCTATAAAAAAATATATAATAAATTAAATATCATCTAACAGTAAACCATTTGTAATCTCTAACTTACGCCACGACATGATGTTTTGAGTCCACGTTAAACGCACGTCATGATGTGGTCGAAATATAATTTGTGAAAAATGCACTTTACATACCACTTTCATATTATGAATCAATACTATGAGTCCCAATTTATCCAACCATGTCGCCTGGGTTGGTTTGAAGATCTCTAATACATAATATGTCCTTATATGACACATCAAGCATTATCAATACTAAACTAAAGAAAACTAAGCTAAAATTGAACAATATTAAAACCCTGTTCAAATTAAATGCTAGAACTAACTAAGATGCCTAGCAAGAGCACGTAAAATAACGTGTTATTAAAACAGAATTGCTAAGTAAAAAGCTTATCAATAATTAACCTACGACAAGGAGAAATCGTTTAAAAGAACAATCAATGACATTAAATTTCATTGAACAGAAAGCAACAAGTAGCATGCATTATAACTGGGCATGCTATTACTGATCAAATGGAAGAAGTGTGTTGTCCACCTAAGTTGTGTGTTATTATGATTCAGACTAGTTTTAAAAGACAACATTATCATTACACATTTTGTTTTTGTTTGCTTGTTTGTTTGTTTTTCGTTTGTCGTCTCCATTATAATTAAACAAAATATCTAAAGCGTGTAGACATCGTTTTCAAAAGGACACACACTTACACACGGACTATAATTACGCATGTTTGTTTTGTTATACCGTTTTTTTTTTAATTAAACAAAATAATTCAAGGGTGTAAAGACACCGCATAATGAAACAAACACACTCACGATTACACATTGACGAACTTTTTGAACGTTGTTTGTTGTGTCTTTTATTATTTCTAATTAAACAAAATAATTCAAATGTTTTAACAAGCAGTTAAATGAAACAAACACACATGAATACACACTTAAACACAGACACATACATACACACACAATGAGTTGTAACTTGCAATAACGGAAGCGACGCAACATAAGAAAATAAATAACTCCGCACACAAAAGATTCATGGTTGCGAATATAATAATTATTTCTTTGAATTAAACTTTAGACTTAAAGATTCTATTTATATTCGGGTTGGAAATTGCTGAAGCAAAACTGAATACAAAGGATATAAAGAAAAACATTTAATATAAGGGGAAAATATTTAAAAATCAATAAAATTAAATAAAAAGCCATTATTAGAAGTAAGAATTATAAAAAGAACGCTTGTTTTCAACACAATATTATTATAACAAGATTTAGCATGACCACGTAAATTAAAGCTCACAAAGGTAGTTTATACACTAAAATTCTTGTTTTGAGATTTATTAAACATCTATCTCATTCGTATAGAACACACAGAGGGCATGGGGAGAAGGAAAGAGAAAGAAATAAAGAGAAAGAGGAGGATACAATGAGGTTTGTGAAGAGATAGAAATATACAGGAATGGAGAGAAAGAAAGTGAGAAAGAGAGAGAGAGAAGGAAAACAGAAGAAAATAAAGAACAAGGAAAGGAGTAAATTGAAGAAAAAATGGAGTGAAAAAAAAGAAGAAGAAATTATAAGGGTTACAAATATGTTTATAAACCATGAATGGAAATAAAATAAAAAGAACACGAAAACAATGTAATAAAATAATACTTTTATTCCAGTGTATATAATGAACCCCCCTATGCGTATTATAAATCTCTATATAATATATTATGATATGGTATAGTTATGAACATTATATGCAGGTGTATTACATAATGACAATGTAATGTGTTGTTCCTTCATAATATATCATTATTAACAAACCGCGGTAAAATGACATAATAAAAACGTTATTCGCATGATAAAATACATACATTACCACGATACAACATAAACAAAAACTTCAAAATCAATGTACAATACAGGGCATCACACAATGGCGATTCCTATAAATCAGAAATATTATTACTAAGATCATAATATATTATTATAATATCACTATTGTTATTATAATGATATTTCTATAGACTGCCAAGAAATGGAACTAAAATATGGTATGCAAGTAGTATTTAATATTGAGCCAATCCGAGTGCCTAATACAGAGTACATTGTCATGATACAGGTATAACATGTCTTATTTTATTACATATTAGATCGTCTAAATCGAAGTAAATAACACTGAGAATGAAAAGAAGTCAAAGAAACTGTAGAACAATCACGAAGAAAACAGAAAGTACAAACATGAGAGGGAATAAGTAAGTATTACACTAAAGAGATGTACACAATTAGAATGACAACAATAATAATAAATAAAGATATACAAACAAAAGAAAAAGGAGAAGAATAAGAAGATGAGGAAGACAGAAGAAGAAAAAGAAGAATTAGAGAAGATATAAAAGAAAGAAGACAATGAGGAAGAAAAAGAGGAGTGCAGTAGAATTACATAACATATATATTTTTTCTAGATGTATACTAATGTAATAAGAAAGAGAAGGCAGACACGAAAAAAAAACACACGAAAAAACGAAGAAGACGAACAAATGAAGAGTTTAAAATACGTAAATAACAGGATAAATAAAAAGAAGAAGAAAGAAAGAAAAAGAAATGAAAGATGTAAACATAAGAAGAACAATAACAAATGGAAGAAGTAACAAAATGATAAAGAATAGAAAAAGAATAAAACAAGAACAGAATTAAAATAAAAATAATAACCTAAGAACATACAACAGTCAAAAATATTGACAGTATCACAATAAGAAACACTATCAGATTAAACTCATAGTCTTGCCTAGATAATGACGATAGTAATGATCATAATGACATTTTAATAACAGTAAATAATCATAAATTCACGATGGAAAAAAATAGATATAACTTACAACAAAATAATACACAGATGTATAATAACGTGTTTGCATAGGCTATAATTCCATGTCGTCATGTAAATTGAATAATATAACAATAAATTCAATGTATATAATTGAATATAGTCGGCTAGGTAGATATAATGCAATTTTTGTATTATAAACCATATTATAAGTATGAAGGTTGGATTCTCCATTCTAATGGGGCTATCTAAAAAAAGGTTCAATATGTGTACCACTATCATTATACGAGGATGTTTTGTGATAATAAATAAAATGATTCGTGATTTCGATGATATTTATTATGTAGCAAAAAATAACGTTATGTTGTTCAAGTATTGTACATTTTTTAAATTTATATCTAATTGTAACACTCCATTCAAATAGTTAATAATTCATCGGTTATCATATTTCGATAGATCAAATTAGTTCACCAATACGTTGTTCTTTGTTACAGTTACACTATTCTATTTTATCCCCATTTTTTTTATTGTTGATGCTTTTGTTTTTGTTTGTTTTCTTGATAAGTTGCTTTTATTCTTTCAGACAAACGTGGGTGTGCTTATAATTTATAGCGTACTTGAACAGGTACAAATCGAACCTATTTATTATCTTTATAGGTAAGCCTAATAGGATACATGATAATACAAACCAATATTATTTTGAAGAACGTGCCTATATTGTATTCATTAATGTTTTTGTTCTTCATTAAAAAAAAACAGGCAAAAAAAAATATAACGTAATATTATTCACATAAAACTCCATGTTCAGATCATATTATTTATGAATATAAAATGCTAATGATATTCCTTGTACCGAGTGATCTTTGGGACTTGTTAAATAGCCGCCATTGTGTAATACAACAGCCTTGACCTTCGATTTCATTGAAGTGTTACCACTGCGCTACAGATTGGACGCGTGTTTCTCCAGTTAATAATATGTAATGTATCATAAAACACCTGATTTGTGATTTTTCTGTAATATTTCATACATTAAGAAAGGAACCAGAGTGATATAAATAGCGAACAAGAAACGTCAAATATGAGAGAGAGAGAGAAAGAGAGAGAGAGAGAGAGAAATAGAGAGAGAAGAAGAGTGAGAGAGGGAGAGAGAAAAAGAAAAGTGAGAGAGAGGGAGGGAGAGAGAGAGAGAGAGAGAGAGAGAGAGAGAGAGATAGAGAAGCGTGAGTCAGAGACAATGAGAGAGAGGAAGAGCGAAGAGAGAATGAGAGAGAACGAGTGAGAAAAAAAAAATCCGAAAAATTCAGATGCAACAAAAAAAAAGAGAGAATATGTGCAAGAAAAGAACAATGGCTAAATAATATACCGTTAAATAAAGTTTAATAAGAGAATTGACTGGGGTTGAACTCAAGCAGGCAAAAAGTGTTTAAAAAATGAAGAGAATTAGAGACAAACAACAGTAGATGACAAAACGACGAATACGATGATGATTACCAGGTTCTTATGATTAATGATGATGAAGATGATGGCGAAGAAGAAATAGAAGAAGACCGATACAAATATCGGAAACAAAAACAAAACACAACAGGTATAGTTTAAGATGAGGTTAATCATTAATAAACAATTAATTGATACAAATATGATGCGTAGTAGGTGTGGTTCGTTGAAGAGAAACCCAACAATATGTTAACACTCACTGTCGTCTCACCTAAATAGTGATTAGAGTTTTTATTTATGGATATAATGTGTAATACTCGTATGTGGATTTTTTTTTTTGTGCCGTAGGGTTGTAATAATTTGCATAGTGGGCTTTAATTGCCTGGTGCATCTAATCAATTTGAACTTGAACTTGGAACACTCAGCCATACACACGTAAGCAATACGCACAAAAACGTACAAAGCAAAATGCATAATATATGATTATGATATTTAATGATATATTGCAATGTTATGCTATTAAATTCAAACAAGATACTATATGATAATACCAATGAATGAAAACGAGAGATAAATTGATGGATGTAGAGATAGAGTTATTGAGGCAAGCATAAAAGTCATAAAAGGAGAAGAGAGAGGATGATATAAAGATAAGAAGTAGAATGGACAGCAAAAGCAGAGAGATGGAAGAAAGACGGGGAAAGGAAAGGAAAATAGATATTATGAACACATTCATGAACAGTATATTAGAAAAGAGTTATCGAGATAATAGAAGGAAAAAAACAATATCGCCCAAGTAAAAAAAGAAAAGATCGAGCCAATTAAACGAGAAAAGTGACAAAAAGTTATAGACCATCCTTATCTCAGCAACACAAACAGAAAGTAAAGTTAACCACAATGAAAAACAAACAAACAAACAAACAAACAAACACCAATAAACAAACAAAAAACATATTGAGACAAGGAATATAAAAAAAATATTTTAAAGTAATAAATAATGACAGAAAATGGAAGAGATAGAGAAACTATAAATATAAGGCCATGCGCGCTGTAGTCAAAACTTTAAGCTTTTTTTTTTTTTTAAATCTTGCATATTTCACACTTGCTATATTTTTTGTCGAATTATTAAACAAAGAAGACTGTTTACTATCTTTGAAAATATCCCACTTTTAGTCATTCTGTTCCAAGTCGTGTTCATGAATTTGGAACATTTGAGCTACAGTAGAAAAACAAGTTTTTGAGCGCAACATTTTAAAGGCTTACGATTTCTAGTATAGCATATATCATTGATATAGATGAGACGAGACATTTCTGTGATACTATTAGTGTCTTCAAACTTTGATACCAAAGAAGCCTTATTACACTGTTCGTTTTGTTTAGAGTGCGTGAGGCCTTAATAACAATTAAGAAAGACAATTTCGAAAAATGAGGGAGTGAATTGAAAGAAGATGAGGTAATGATGTAGTGTGGGAGTGAGGTACATACCTGGATGACGGTGGAGGGATCCACTTCGATGTCTCTCTTGACCGGTGAGATGACCAAAGAAAGGCTTGAGGACGACACACCCAATCTTTTCACCCCTGGGGACGGGCGGGCAACGATACGCACGGGACGTCCTTGGCTGTCGGCAAGCATGGGCGTGGGTGGCGAGTAAGGATTGGTGGGAAGGAAAGAGTAAGAAGGAGAGCCGAGAGGGGGAGACGCTGGCGACGGGAGACACGAGGTAAGGGGTGAGATAAAATCTGACCCCGGAAGTTTCAGTGGTTTATCAAAAGCGATGGGAAGTAGGTACGTGAAAGGTGGATATTTTCCCTCTTTTTGTTGTCTTCAGATTTCTGAAATTGGCCACTGAAGTTGTTGGCGCCGAAGAATCTGAAGTGTTATCGAGTGTAATTGGAAAATGGTGGACAAATTCGGATAAACAGGAGTTTCGTTTTGGTGACTTGGTTATTATATTTTCCAATAACAATGGATATAAACTATTGATAGGTATGCGAGATCACAGACGTTAGAATGAATGTCGATGAAGAAAATATGTGCAAGTTTTGATTTGAGTAACAAACATGAATAGTTGAGAAGTATTTCAGTACATTTGAGATGGCATTATAATTATATATCCCAATAATTATGAGGTTATCGAAAAAAAGGATTCAATAGCACATTTCAGATTGAATGAGGATATATATTATACTAATATGATTCCAATGATTAGGGGATACTATAACACTGGGTGAACTAAAGAAAGGGAAGAAATCTCATTATTTAAAAAAAAAATATTCCTTGGCGCAAGTTATCTACTAAAGCATTACTAGATATATGCATTACTAAAGTATCGATAATGCATCAAATTGTACCACAATAATTTAATAACGATAACAATAGAAACACGCTTTCATTTCAAAGCAAGCTGACGCACCGTCGATATCATTAAAATGTTTCTCTATCTGAATAACACATATGAATTGTATTGTGCTTCTAATCAACGATTAATTAATTAACATTTGTAATAATATCCCCTTTTCAAGTGCGATCAAGCAATAAGGATTGTAACATTGTGTAATAGAATAGTTTACTACAGCAAGCACGCTACTTAGCATATTTTTGAACAATAAAGAACACGCATATTTCTTCGTTAATATTTACCGGGGTGGATTTTAATCTTAAATCATAACCACGACCTCATAATTAATGAAATTAACATTGATGACCCTCTTTTAACTTAAAAAAATATGTTGCTGCTGCTGCTGTTGCTCAGAATGGAATGCGTATTCAATTCAATGAATTAAACCATGAATGGCCGACAGGAGCATCTTCACCCTTATATCTAGATGTTGTATTAACCTAAACAAAACAAAAAGCTTGATACTTTATTTATCCTATTATTTTAAAATACAATCATTGTTGTATTAAAGCATTACTATTTAGAGCCAAAGATGCTACTTTTTAGAAACAGAGGTTTTTTTTAATCATACGCACTACAGCTTAATATCTCAAATTAGAAGAAAGCATAATTATATGCAATATATCAAAATATAAAAGAAAAGAAACAATAAACAATATTAATAAAATGAAATATAAATTGGTCACATGGATACATATGCATAAAAATGTATACGTAACACAATAAAAAAAATATACATAATAATTTCACCATTTCATTATTTTCAACAATTTTAAACATTATCTTGCAATTATTATCATTAGTAATTAATAGCAGTTTTATGCCGTAGTTATCAATTTAGATGTGCCGTGGGTCTCTAAATCCTAACTTATTAACATGACGGAAGTGTGTATCATGAATTTGAAGATGTTTAAGGTACACATTACACAACACACACGATAAGAAGGTGATGACAACTTGTAAGATTAAAAAGCCTTTTCCTGTCCACTTGACAATTATTATTTCGTCTTTTTATGTTTATTTTTGTGCTCTTTTTTCTCGTACTTCTTAAGATAATATCCTAGATTAACTCTCAGTTTCTTCAGTTTTGTGATATCGCTTGCACAATTCATTAAAAAAAGATACTCAGACGTCGTCTACACATATTCAACTATCATTGTGATTTTTCGTTAATATCTTAATTACATGTCGTACCCATCGTATTAATAAAATCACTACTTAACAGTAATGTGATATTAAACTAGAACTTATCACACTCTTTATCGTTTTCTATTTTCATGACATATCTCTCTCACTCATTCTAGTTTTATCCACCAATTTATCTATCTATCTATCTATATATTATATATATATATATATACATAT
>JAUEKR010105563.1:0-10026 GCA_031762895.1 Corambe burchi
AGTGGCTTAGTGATTAAGGAATTGGACTGTGGATTGATGGGTTCCGGGTTTGATCCTCAGATGAGGAATCATGGTTAATCCTTGAGCAAGGTTATTAACACTAATTGCTTACGTTGTCCTTTTTCTAGATTACGGCAAGGCTCGGTTTACGGTGAAAAAATCAAAAGACCAATTCCCTTCAGGGATGAATACAGTGGATGTTTTGGTTTTTTTTATGTTTTGTTCTCAGTTTTAAGATGATTTGTATTATTGATTCAGGTACCAAACATGTGCGAAGAAGGAGAAAAAGAGCGGATGGTACATATAGTGACAGCGAGTCATATCACAGTGATAAGGTAAGACATGGATGCCTTTTTTTGAGTAATTCTCAGATAATTTTATTTGTTTTGTCGACAGGATCAAGTCTGGTGTCTTTATCGCACACTTTGTAGCTGCAATTTTTTTATTTAAACTTGGATGGGGCTTATTTTCATCCTATATTTTGTTTTTGTTGATTATTAATTAATTATTGTTTTTGGGACCTTTTAAATCATTTCGAATTAGAGGCATTTCAATTTAGGAATGATGTAAAGACGAAGGAGGAACTTGTATAGTAATAAAAAAAAATATTTAAAGGTGTGAATGAGTTCTAAAACATAAGGGACAGAGACGAAACTTATAGTCTTGGTATATACATTCATTAACAGACAGATAAAACGGACATAGAGACAAGAGGATAACTTGAAGAAGTGCTAAAGGATAAAGAAGAGAAGAAGACAACACATCAATGAATATAAGAGGAAAACAAAACAAGAAAATAAAAACCATGACAACCCAGAAGAGCGAGAAAATGACTAATTGCTCAAATAGTCAGTGTGAGAGTGAAAGAGAGAGAGAAAAAAGAGATAATTGAGGGAAGAATAAAAACAATTGATAAATATATCTGTTGTACATTCATAGTTCATCAGACTTTTTGATTTTACATATTTTGAATTAAAGTGATTCTACTATACATAATATTATCAGGATGCAGAAGGCCAAGCCAGAAGACGTAGAAGGAGACGACAAAGAGCTCATGGGTCAGACAGTGACCACAGTTATTACAGTGTTGTCAGTGCTGGGGGTACTCGACACGTCCGAAGGAAGAAGAAACGGGCAGATGGAACCTACAGCGCCAGTGAATCCTACCACAGGTAACGGAATTATTGATATTTTATTTTTTGGGGTTTCTTCATTTGCTGCTGGTTTGTTTCTTTTTTATCTTTCTTTTTATTTTGGGGAGGGGGTTTGTCTTATTTTTTGCGGTTATTGTTTTTGTTTGTTGCGATTTCCTGGGGTTTTTTTTCTACTTCTTTCAATTTTGCCAACTGACTCAATTGTACTTGAGTATTACTGTTGACCGGGTAGAAATTTTACAAAATTTGCCCGGGTGGCGGCATTTAGCAGCCTGCTCTTTCCGATTTTAAACCACCAAGGGATTTTAACGTGCTTATATGTAAACACGGGACCTTCTATTTTTTTTCCATATCCGAGCAGACTAGATGTCAGATCCTACCTACCCTAGGATCAGGGGTGTGAAAAATGCGGAACTAATAGTTGCTTTCACCCGGATTCGTTAGCTTCAGAGGCAGACATCGTTACCACTGTGCCACTGAGCCTCAGCTATAGTCATTATAGTCAACCACAGTTGTAGTAATGTTATTTGGGGATGAGAAAAAGGATTAAAACATCCAAAATTTGCTACAATCATTTTCTAATGAATTGTTGAATGGGGGCTGTTTCATGAGAAAAGGCTTACAACATCTGAAAATCAAAATGAAATTGACTGTATACATATCCTGCTTGTGTAGTGAATGGCTTTATGTGTTTGACTTAATTGTGATATATTGCCTTGCACTGAGTTAAACAGGATTATGTATTATTCAGTGATGACAAAACTGTTATAGTAATGATAACCTTAGCCTCTATATTCTGTATTCTTTTGATGAATTTCTACTTGTTTATATAGAAGAAATGTTTTACAAACAAAAATAGCTGTATCTAACTCAAAAATATCTAATGTAGGCCTTCCTTTATTTTATTATGAACTGACCACACCTGACACATAAAAAGATGTTGAAAAGCGTGAAGTAAAGTTCTACACAAATTTTGTGACGTTTCAATATGCAATAAACAGTTTCTTTCCTGATATTTACAATGGTGTAGACTATCAAAGAAAAGTTACTTTTTAATTCTGATTTTGTTTATAGTGGTTTTTGCATCTTAACTCTTCATACATTTACTTTGTAAGTAAAATAACAATGTAATTTGCTTCAACTCAATTCATGAAAGACAATCTTTTTTTTAAAAATCCACTTCATTCATCCCCGAAGAGAAATTGATCTTATGGTTTTTCACGGTAAACCGATCCTCACTGTAATCCAATGTAGCCGTCATTAGCAATTAGTGTAAATAACCCTTGCTCAAGGGTTAAGCGCAATGACTCTTCCCATGTTCGAACCCAAAATCCTTTGATCCGCAGTCCTTATTCGCTAGACCACTGTGACGTAAGACATTATTCCTGAATGTTCCCTACGCTTGTTAACCTGCATGGGACTAACTTAACATTAATTTTCCTATTATAAATAAAATGATGGGCAATCATCAGTCATCAGCCCCTTTATTAATTGTTTTTTAGTGTTCAATCTGAGTGGCCTAGTGGCAATTTGGTGTCGAGTGTTGTGGGTTCAAGTCTTGTTTTAACTGTAATTTTTTTTCATCATTTTTCTCCTCTTTTTTCGCTTTTATATTGTCTATTTTGGGGTTTCCTTAATAATTTTCTGCCTCTTATTATTGTTTTTCAGTGGTGACAGTAACTTAGCTGGTGGAGGCTTACACAAGAAAAAGAAGAAGAAGAAGAGGAGGGAGCATGGTAGTGACAGTGACCACAGCTACTACAGCGAAGTTAGTGCTGGGGGCACTAGGAGGAGGGTGAGGAAGAGGCGGATCAGGGATGCACAAGGAAACGTCATCGGTTATTCAGAAGCTGAGTCGTACACAAGCGGTAAGTAAAATAGATATTGTATTATCCATATTAAGCACACCTTGCGCTTAGAAAATTGTGTTTACGGTTATTCGTTAAGTAAAAACATGATTGCCAGATGCTGATAGTTGATGACTCGAACGCATCACAATCCACTAGACATAATAGTATTATCTCTTTCTACTATACTCTCTCATCAGCGCCTGCTATTTATTTACTATAGATCTTCAGAATCTAGATAAATAGAGAAGGTATACTTATACACTATTGATTTAACCTTCAAAGTAAGTTACAATGTTTTGAGGATGACTTGTTACATATCTTGGATTTGTTAACTGCAATTTATTAAGGGTCTACTTATTAGGGTTGGTGCACTTAATAGAGATATTAAAGCATATAATTTGTTTTTTTAATAAGCTCTTATCATACCATAAAGGTCCTCTGTGTCTCTATGACACAAGTGAGCAGTGAATTAAAATTTCCCTGTGGTAGGGATGTCTGTCCATCTCATATTTGCTTCCATTGTTGTGTAAACTGAGCTAGACCTAGGTGAGGAAAGTTTGTCAAATGCCTTCCTTTTGGATACAATGTCTCATCGCTATGACCAGGATTCAAATATGTGATCTTATGATTATGAGCCATTACCCTTAGTATGTTACACCGCTCATACTTTCTGGAATAAAAGAATGTAATGTATAAATTCATATTTATGATATAATTTTATGTAGGATATTTGAAGAATCTGATATTATGATGGTATTTATTTTTCTTCTACAGATTCAGAATCAGAATCAAGGTAGGATAATTGTTAAATGTGCTTGTTTTTTTTAAATTGTTTATTTAACATACGTCCTTCTTGGAAATCTAGATTTCAGGAATAGTTGCATTCATAATAGTTTTTTATCAATCGCTAACTCATTTTAGCATTGTAAATGTTGCTTCTTTGTGGTAGACTTTAGATTGCAATAGACACTAAAAGTTGAATTTATTCTAATGATTTTGTGAACCATTAGATATACCATTAACTTTGATGTTTAGATAGTATATCCAATGACAATATGTATGGACCAAATGTGAATAGAATAAGAAAAATAATAAAAAATTGAATATGAATTATTATCAATTGTCAGATACCTTTATATATTTAATGACTTTATTAATTAAATCACATTTTCTCGCAGCACTATATACATGTTATCTTCAATAATAACAAATATAGCTGTCACTGTTCAAATGGAAGTATAAGATATTTTTAAATAAATCATGTCTCCATTATTTACTTTGAAATAATTTCCTGAAGAGTATTTATCTGTTCATCAGTAACAAGTTTATGTATAAATGTCTTTAATATAGTACCTTTAATACTGTCTAGTGTAGAGAATAATAGGAACTGATTTCTTAAGTCAAGACATTGTTCTCATGCATTTTAAAATTTGATTCTGTTATAATTAACTATAATTTCATAGACATATCGTCATCAATACCACATACTAGCATGGTGCGGGAGAAAAACATGAATTAAAATTACCCTTCAATTCTATTTGTTTTCTTTTCTTTTGATGCCATTATGTTAAGCAATACGAGTGCTATTGATATTAAAAACTGGATGTCTTGATCATGATCTTAATATAACGTCCCTAGGACCAAATTTATGGTATTATATATGACAATGTCTTCAAGCAATTATGTACTGATATGGCCATATGCAAATATCGATACTGAAGAACAAAACACGCTAGCATTTATTTTTTTCAATCAGTATATCTTGTTTGAAAAGTATCTTTCATTTTGTGTGGGTTTTTTTTATTATGTTACATCTTTGGACATTATAGGATAAAAATATCCAAAATTATAGACTAAGATGTGGATGTTAGGAATTTTAATACCTGCAAGAATGTGCTAGAGGTAATATGCAGATTATTAGCAAATAAGAATTCGAGCTATGAAGCAAACACCATAAATGCAATCAGGCATTATATCTTTATCTTATACCGGTATTTATTTATTTTACTATATATTGACTGTTTTTCAGAATTTTAAATAAGTACTTTTGTTAGTATGTGTTATTGATGACAATATTTACTGCTTTTTGTTTTGTAGCTGCTCTAAATTTCAGTTCTGCACATATTGTTTGTCTTTATTGTTTTCTCTTAGAATTCCTAATATCCATGGTTTTATTATTCTAATATTGTAGATTCACTAAGCTCCCATCTTAACTTATTCTCGTGTTCTTCAACCCTGATGTCCCACTTTCAATTATAATATTTGATTTGTTGAAATAACAATTTTATTAATCATTCTTTTTAACATTGAAGATAATATTGATAACTACCCATCGCAATTTATCGTGTATTTTTCTCATGCAAATTAAACTCCATGTGTAGTGCATAAGATTAAAAGAAATATAAACTTTTTAGTCATTCACTATGTATTCCTCACAAAATTCCTTGCCAAAATTTGCAGTGTTCCATTTTTTAAAGATATTAAAGTTTTCCCTGATCCATTCTATATTTCCTCGTTTTAAATATTTTATGCCAACAGAGACAAGGAATATGTGCAGATCTGTATTAAATGTTGTTACTGCTGTAGTCTTAGTTGCTATTTTATTCTTTTATTGCTGCCTATTATTAAAACTTGTCTCTTAGAGCTGGGATTTTATTTTCTAGATTAAACACCATTCTAAGCATTATCATTATTGTCTCTGCCTTTTTGTAGTGTTTATACTGAAGTGTCCGATGGCAAAGGAGGTAAGATGAGAGTGAAAAAGCAAAAGCCATCAAAAGGGAAAAAAGGAAAGAAGGGAAAAGGAATGGACGGATTTAGCGACTGCACCACAGATTCAGATGATGTGGATTTGGAGAATATGACGGAAGAAGAAAAGAAGAAATATTTTGAAGAGAAAGCGAAAAGAAAAGCTGAGAGGGAGAAGAGACGGAGGGAGAAATATGGAGACAAATATGATGAAGTAATGGCCGCTCATGAGAAGTGAGTTGATGGTTAATTAATCGTAAACTATTAAAAGGTTTCTTCTTTATTATTATTATCATTTATGTCTCATTTCAAACATTTTAACAGCCATTTTAATTTAATGTAAGGAAGAGTAGCAAAATATTTTTAAAGAGTATCATACTTGATGAGAAACGAGGAGAACCTAAATGTTGTTATACCACTAACCAACAATTGATATAGAATAAACTATTTCTTTTTCTTTTTCTCTTTCTGGACCGATTAAGTAAATAAATTGATTTGGATGTTAAATTTTCTCTTTCTTCTCCTTCATCTTCTTCATCTTTTAATGATTAGTTTAACAAATTGAGATAAATATTGAGTATTGTTGTTGACTTGCTTGTCTTATAGGTATGATACATTCATGAAGAAATAATTTGTTAATATGGAGTTAAGTGGATTATTAAATGTTTTACTTGTGCTTAACGTATTAGTTTAACTGCTAGTTTTTGTTAGTATTTTAGTTTTCATGATAAATATTAAAAACAGTCATGATAAATTATATTAAGATGTAACACAATGAGCCTTTGCCTTTAAAAGGAACTAATTGTTTTGTTCCTACTTGCTTCCGTTTTTAATGTTTATATTTAAATTATAAGTACTATTTGAGATATAATAATTATAAAATAATGATTTTTTTGTTATTCTTATAGATGCATATAGCTTCTTTTTTTAATTTAAGAATTTATTTTTTTTAAAAATTATTTATGTAGTCATTTGCTTCTGTTGTCGGTTTAGCTGCTTCTTAATCTGAATATATTTTATAAATTTAAATACGTTGTTAAGACTGCTTACACTCATCACTTAAATTGTTGCATAATGTATTTCTTAGCAATCATTGTTAGCATTAAAAGTATTTATAGACACTACACTTAAATGTTAGTGATTTAAATCTAACGCATATGATAACTAATTATAAAGTTATTTTTGTCAGCATTTTTTGTTTTAATTTCTAATGCTTCAATAATTTTGAACTAACATTTTTATGCATGCAATTATTGTAGCTGATGTTTTATTTGCTTTCCAAAGGAAAAAGAAAGAAGCGAAGGAAGCAAAGGAAGGGTGAGTATGAGCGTGTAAAGAAAAATGGACAAAGGCTTGTTTATTGTAATTATAATAGTTATTTTTAATACTGTTGTTGAAGTTCTATTTACTAAGATGTCACATTTTTATTTATGCATGTTATACAAACTCAATTGTGAAATAAGATAACACGTAAAAAAAGTAAAAGACTTTTCTTAGACCAGGAGATCCATGAGGGAGGATGGTGTTTATCCGCAGGTTTAATGGTGCCAGTGAACAAAAAATCTACAATCATTCTAGATAGGCGCAGTTTATAGTGAAAAGTCAAGACCTATTGGGGATGAGTATAGTGAATTTTAAGATTTTATTCATGAATCATAAGAATTCCAGATCATGTTATCATGTTACTTCTCACATACCTTTCAATCTTCATCACTTTATTATGTTAGTGCTCCTTGATGCTATTATAGTTTCTAAAACATATACACTTGTAATTTTAAGTGTAAAAGATATTTAAATGAACATTGTATTATTTTTCATTTCCTCATTGCATTTCTTCTTTTACAGAAAAGGCAAAGGTAAAAAGAAGGATGGCAATGAAGCTGATGACGAAAGTGAATATGGTAAGTTGTTTTGATTTAATTTGTTTATTATCATTTTGTTGACTTATAATAAAATTGTTCTATGTCCACTTCCTGCATATTACAAGATAGATCAATAAATATGATTAAAAATGCATGCTTTATATCTCCTATCAAATACAGAGTCAAAATATCACTATAAGTTGAATCATTCCGGACTATGTTCGGTCAATGTTCTCCTTTTTATAGAAAGGTTTTCTCATAATGGGTAATGGTGGACATTTGTATTGTGAGGATAGGATTTTTCACAAATTATCTTATCATTCCTTTCTGCTCTATATATGCTTTTATATAGCCTTATATTTATATGCATTTCACTTCTCTATTTTTATCACAATTTATAAAGGAACCCTGATTTTTATACTATTTTGTCTAATACTTTCCATTCATTCTTCAGTCTATTATCTTTATTTTTAATTCTCTTTGTTGATTATTTAACAATATCATTAGTGAATAGTGTTTCTAATACTCTTCTTACTAATTGAATATCTTTTTTTAAAAAGAAATCAATGCTATGATTACTCTCTGGTTTAATCTTTACATTTCATACAAATACTTTCTTCAATTTTTCGTTCGAAGTTATTGTTTTTGTGCTTCTTTATTATTTTTTTCTGTTGATTCCATAAATTACAATTCTTGTATAATATTAACTAAATATCATATTCTTTTCATATTTATTTAACCACGCCATGAAATTATATGATGTCTCTTCTATTATATTTATTTTCCTATTTATTACTTATATAATAATATTATTCCTAACTTATATTTCTTGTTGCTTATTTTTATTCATTGCATTTGGGTTTTTTTATGTTTTGTTTTGTTTATTCACTAGTCTTCTTATCAGTACAGTTTATCATATATAAGAAAATTGGAATAAAGCCAAAACTAATCAAATTTATTAAAATATAACAATGTGGTCTCAATCAGAGATAACTGCTTATATTTCTATAGTATAAGCAATTACATGGACTTAACTATGTTTTAGGTAAATTATTTCTATGCGACATTATTTTGTACCCGGTATTTATATTTTGGCTCATCGTAAGTCAATACGATGAAAACCGATTTAATTCCTAGTTTTCTCTGGGGATCTTGAGTTCAATTTTTGTCTTTTTGTTAACAAAGAAAAGCGTAGAAATATTCCTTTCAATTTGTATCAAGATGGAAGATGATTATAAGGTACAGATATCACTTGAAGTGGAATTGCAGTTTTTGAGCAATATTTAGATGAGCACGATTTTGACACAAGTTTGACACACCTTTTTTTCTGTCATCTTTAATATAGAAAGCAAGTGTCAATACTTTGAAATCTAATATGTTAAGAAAATTAATATATTAAACATTCTTGTTGTTATTATTACTAATATTTTGATGAAACTAAAACTTATTGTTTGATGGCTAAAACTGTTATTGTACTGCTGATCTTCATTAACTAAAATTGTTATTGTGATTGACTAAAACTTATGTTGACCTAAAACTGCTACCTTAATATTGTAAATGATGTGAATTCATTGACTGATCTTTTAAAACACGCAATAAATTCTATGCTAACTCCATAAACTCACTACACTGTTGTTCACACAAATAAATGTACTTGTTGAATAAGCTGGATTTTCTATAACGATAACAAGCAACAAATAAACAGCAAAAAAATAGACCCAGCTCACACACACGCACACACACTCACACAGGTTAACTAGATATAATCAAGGAATGTTAACTTTAAGTCTTTACGTTTATCTATTGATGCTTTCAATTGCTATGCAGCTTTTGTGTTTTCTTTTTTATGTTTTTATTTTTTATATTTTTTTTTAGTTACAAAAATTATGATGTGTTCAAATGAACTTATCAATATATCAAGACATCTTGTGAAGTTCAACCAAGAAAACTGTTATAGCCACCTTTTATACACTTATTTATTACCACTTAAATGCAATGAGGTTTCATAGCAACTAACTTCTTAGATGTAGGTCTGTTTTGTTTTTTAATATCATATATCAATGATTTTGTGTTAAACTTTTCCTTCTAATTTGCAACTTGTTTACACTTCTCTTTCATATCCATTTTTGTTGTAGTATTTTTTTTTTTGCTTTGTTTTGTCTTCTTTTGTTCTTTTTTGTTTGTTTGGTTTTTTTTGGGTTTTTTTTGTTTGTTTGTTTTTTTTTATTCGTTGTTTTGGTTGCACCTATTCACTGCACATTAATTAATATAATATGATGCAATCAAATTACTTAAAAATGAATAAGATATTGTTTAATGATTAACATATCTATGTCTAAAATCAAGGAGATTGTTGTTTATTTCATCTTATTATGCTTCAATGTAAATATATAATAAAAATAATTTAAAAAA
>JAUEKR010105674.1:0-10024 GCA_031762895.1 Corambe burchi
TATTAAAATAAAAGAAACACAAGCGCCTGTTTTGTGAGAAGAAGTAATGTGAAAATTGCCTGAAAACCGTGAATTTGTCATCTGTCATCAATATACAATTAATTCTTACTTACTTATTTATTTTCCTTTGAGGCATTTAAGTTAATATTTTAAGATGTACATGGCCTGTAAATGGTTCTATGGTTTAATCCTTAATGTTTGTTCCGGCCATCCCTCACTGTTAGGCCATGGATACTTGAATTGTTGTAAGAAAGGATGGCAATCCTGCGTTCTTGATGAAGCATTTTAGTGTTTTAAAGATGAAAATAGAACCTTTTATAATGTACAGTACAATTTTTTAATAAGGTTTGCTAATATTATATAAAAAATGAATCATTTTAGTGTTGTTTTATTTATCCTTTTTATTATTTTCTTTTATCGTGGATATAAACTACTCTGTCAACTACAAATCAAAACATAATATGGCGCAGGATTGCTCTGCCTTTGCACTTCAAGAGTTACTCCAAATCTACAGCATCAGCTCCACATCAGCTAATCAGGAGGTGAATGTGGAAAGCAACATCTGGAAGGGATTCCCTGAGCAAACGCAAGAGATACTCGTTCCTCTTCTCACATCAAAGTAAGTCAAACCTTTTTTATGTTTGATTTTTTGTTGTTTTAAATATTGGTATTTAGAGAGAGCAAGTTGTTCAATTGGTAGGGTACTTAATTGTCATTCAAGCGACCCCAGTTTGAACCTCTGTTTTGGCACTCTTTTCAGTGGATATGTGTTATTTTGCTTGCCATAAGTAATAATTAAAACTGAACAATACAGTTGAAATTATGGAGCATCATAAGCTCTCCAGACGTAGAAGTATTCCAGTGCACTATGATGTTGATGTGATACCCATTGTGGGTTTATCAACTTAACATTGCAGATACAGATATGTTTTTGTACTAATACAAAAATGTTATTAATGACATATTATTTACGTTTGTCCTTTATTCTGTTTATTTAGTGCTTAGAGCAACGTTTGATTAATTTCTCTCTCTTTAAAATGATGACAAAAAATATTTATATTTGTTTGTATGATTAAAAAATAAAATATTTAAAACTAATATATAGAAGAGGAGGGACCATGCTGTTTTATAACTCTTTCGTTCATTTAAGATACCGTCTGAAAGTTGAAACAAACTGGTCTAACTATCCACATCCGATCTACGGCAGTGAAAAGGGTAAACACTTCAAGGACTGGGTTTCAAATTGGACTGGATATCTTATCTCAAAGGTAAAGATTGCTTTTATTATGTATAAGTTCATAACATACCACATAAGGTATATGGATCAGATATTTATCACTGGATTCTTTGGTTTAAATGAGTAAAGATTTAAGATCTTCTGGATAGAACACTAGTCCATCACAATTTAATTCCTGAGTTTCATGAACCAGCACAATTTTTAACACCTTAGGGATGGTGAGGATGTTGGGTTGGATGCTTTTTCAAAATTGGCTGCTTTATCTCTTTAGTATATTTTTTTCTCTCCCTTTCTTACTTTTTCTTTCTCTAAAAATGTGTATATTTTTATTATAGCACATTTTTCTGTTTTTCTTCTCCTCTTCTTTTGCTTCCGATTTATCCGTAGTTAAGTTTTCAATTATCCTCAATGTTTCTTTATATATATTTCTCTGGTCAGAGCTGTCAAATCATGTGAATTATTTACTACACATATTTGTACAAATTTTCTCTTTATTTCATATTATAATAATAATATTATATGGCATTTTTTTTATTGCGCCCCTTCCCTGCACATGCAGGCTCTGATTGCTCATATGAATTTTTCTTTCTTTCTTATTATTTCTTTATACTACAGTTTCCTTAATATTTCTCTGTTCACTCAGGTGAAAGCTGGCAAAGCCTGTCAAGTGTTTACAGCGTGTATCGCTACGAAAAGACACAACACACAAGTGGCGTTGCACATCCTTCCTCATGTCGTACTGCAAGTGTTATTAGATGGGACCAGGGAGGACTTGGATGAGGTAAGGCATTGGAATTCTTGATTTCACTTGAATCTTTGGTTTTGTTTACTGTTTGAAATATTTTTTTGTGGGTGAGGGTTGGTGTTTTTAGTTTTTATTGTTTTTTATCTGTCTTCTTTTTTATTTCCCTTTTTTTTTCTTAGCTGCATAAAAAATTAAGGTTGAATTATTGCTTTTTGGTTATTCCCCCCCCACCCCCTTTTTATCATTTAAAAAAATTTAAGCTTCTTGTTGCTTCTAGTTATTTCTTTATTGCTTATAATTTTTTAAATTTGTTTTAAATCTTGTTTTTTGTGCCTCATGTTTATCACATTACATTGAGGTTGCTTACCATATAATGCTGACGATGCTCTTTATAGTCTGTTTATGTTGAATAAACCGAAATGAACATTTCTTTTCATGGATATTAATGGTAACTTAGTAATTTATTTTTCTTTTTGCTCTTGTTTTTTTCAAAGATGCTGACAGAGCTGCTAGAGATCCTCCACCACATGCAGAAGACAGAAGCGAGACTGGACAGTCCATCCAACCATCACCAGCTCAGCGGTCAAACAGTCTTCTCTATCCTTGACTACTTATCTATGTGGAGGAATCATCGTGTCCAGTTTATCTGCACCGGCAAGCACACTGTCCGAGGTGAGAGAACTGCAAGGATAACATTTTCAATTGTTTTCAGTTAATTTCAGTTATTTTGTCATTATGGTCTATCTGTGCTTTCTCCTTCTATTTATTTGATTAAATGTTTACTTCCTTACTGGCATTTTGAATAGGGTGATTGTTTAGTTGTTATGTATTTTATACTTCTGTAATTTATTTTATAAGTTTTTGTTGATTATTTATTGAATACTTGCCTGGTTTGTGTCATTTTCATTGATTATTATATTAGTTATGCACTATATTTACGTCCTGGTTTTGGCTTTAGAATTTTTCAGCTATTTTTTAGTTTTGTTGTAGTCAAGTGGCATCCTTGGTACTCTCATGTTAATCTTACTTCACCCTAGAATTGTATATACATTCATTAAAGGTTGTTTTTTTTTTCTCTTTAAATTTGTATTTTATTCTTCTTCTTTGTTTCCTTTTTCCTTCTTTTATCTTTTTCTATTCTTTACTATATTGAGTATTTCTTTATTATTTCTTGGTGTTATCAATAAAGTATATTTGATTGCAATTTAGTTGTGCTTGACTTGTGTTCATAATATTCAAACTCTTGCTTTTGTTGTTGTTGGTATTTCTGCAGCTCTAGAAACAGACAATGCCTATCAAGTTGTGAACAATTTTCTGGAGAAGATTCCACAAGAAGTCTTTGCTAAGGCGTGCTTCAACTGTAAGGCGTACACACGGGCACTGCGCCACTTTGAGCACTTTGTGAACGCCAACGAAAACATTCAACAGCACTTGGATTTTATGCAGGTTAGTTTTTTGTCTAGTAGTTTTCCGTTTGGGATATGAAGCATTACCAATTGGTACAGACAACAGCACTTGTAGCAATGTTGATGGACCAGAAATAGGATTCCTACATCCATAGTTTGCTACTACCATTTTTATTGAATCTATGTTGCATGAAAAAAGATTACTATGTCCAAAAATCACTGCATCCAACTTCACTACAGGTGGGTTTGACTATAGTGTTATCACTGTTTGAATACTTAATATTACAAAATTGAAAATAATTTGACTAGAAAAGTAAAATGCATTGGCGCCTAAAATATCAAGCATTTCTGAATGATTTAAAGATGTACTTAAACTAACTACACTTATAAAATCAATATTATTGCAACTTATCCATAGGACAAGTGCTTTAGCACTATTACTCAGATGTTATATTCAGATAGTTAATTGAAAGAAGAAGAAATATTCTCTCTGTCCCTTTTAAAACATTGTTGTGTATTATATTGCATCTATGTTAAATTGTTCTATAGTTGATTTATTTCTTCATAGGTTGTCATCAATTATCACTAATTCATATTGCATTTCCAACTTTGAAATTATTGTTTGAAATTAATCAAAAATAATTTTATAAAAGAGAGGAAAAAAAACCCAAAAGAAGAAAATTCAACATTTTTTCTCTCTATGTTATATGTTCAGAGGTGGAAGAAAAAATTTATGATTTTGTATAATTGTATTGTATACATAATTCGATTGTATATATTAAACTAAGTTGATATTCATAATGCTCATTATATTAAAATAAAAATAAAATTTTGGTATATTCTTTGCTGTGTTCAGAGATTATACAAATCGTTGGATGAGCCAGATGGAGTTCTAGGAGTGGCCGCCATTAGACAGTCTCAGCCCACACTGATGCAGCAAATCCTCACTCATGAGAGTCTTGGTGAGTTCATTATGGAAATATTGATAATGTATTGATATTATTATCATTATTGTTGTTGTGATATATTGTAATTTGAAACTGAAGAATATTTAATTAACTGTGTGTAAGCAAATATACAGTATGCCGCAGTAGAACAAGTAGAACAAGATAAAGAAGATCAATAAAGAAAAAGATTGGAATGCATATTCCAACCTTCTTCTGTATTCATATTATGTTAATAAGTTATATAGAAGCGAAAAAGTAAAATTTTCGACTGTCGGCACTGAGTCACCTTGAAAAGAATGAAGTGCAAATCTTTGAACTAAGCTGATAGTTTTCATTAGTCTCTGTATTATATTGTTAGGATAGATAATTAAAGCATTTTCATTTACAGTCATGCTTACTTAAGTCATTAACCCTCAGTTTAGGGTCATTTGCTGTTATGCCTTGTTGAAATTCTAGTTAATTTTTTGAGATTGAAAAATATTATGTTTTGTTGGCTAAAATAATTCTGATTGTCTACATATTTGGAAGTGATGTAGATGTCTATAAATTATATTTCATTTCATTTCATACTTTTCTGTTTTCTATCATAATATTACTACGGATTTACAATAAACTAACAAAGACGATTAGCATTTACTGTTTTGTCTCTTGAATAATTAATTTGCGTTAAACTACCCTTTATTTTCATTTTTTTTTTGGGTTCATTTTTTCCCCTTATAATGTCCTGTTCACTTATATCGAAGTTTGTTGTACAGATCTTGTTTCATTGAAGTATATAGTACAATTGATTTTAAAAAACCCACACTTTTTTATCTTTATACACCCAGGCCAACAGCAAGATGCCCAGGCGTGTTACGAGAGAGCTATTCAGATGGAACCAGAGGAGATATCTCACCACCACGGACTCCTGCGTAGTCTAATTGACCTGGCGCAGCCAAATAAGGCCCTTATACACACTTCTGGCATTCTAGCCGACAGGTGAGATACATTACAACTTCAAGATACCCTATTTTCTTTGGTCTTGATATTATTTTCTTTATGCTGTCCGATCCACTTGTATTGAATTGAACTGAAATTGTTCTTTATCGTTGGTTTAAAAAAATGCAATATACATGTATACATATGAGAATGTTTGTAGGCTTGCTTATTGAGACAATTATTGTTTTTGTTCTTATCTCGAATTTGTACTGTTTGTATTTTTTATATTAGATACTTTGTCATTACCTTGAGAAAAAATAAAATTAAAAACTAAAATTATAAAATAATAACACTGTAAGCCTATTCTATTTTTTTGCTTTCACTTTTGATTGTTTTCAGGCCTAGGTGGACTTCTCAACTGAATTCCTACCGTATCGAGGCTGCTTGGAAGTTAGGTAGCTGGGATAAGCTGGATGAATCTTTGAGAATGGTAACAGAAACCTGTTTATTATGGTTATTTTTCTTCCTTTTTCAATTTATTGCCTCTGATTTTGTGCATATTTGCCAGGATTTCCCAATTACTGAGGGTCTCAATTGTATGATGTTCCGCTGTATTGTAAGCTTTTATTAGTCTATTTTGAGAACATCTTATTGTAGTATATCAGTGAACATAGTAAGATCTTATTGTTTAAAGCTTGGTATATTTTGGTTTTGGTTGTTGTTTTTTTGTTGCCTGATATATTTAAATGTGTTGAAAGAAAGTTCTATTTGTATATCACTACATTTAAGAGAGGCCATCAAATATAATTGGCATTGGTTTAATTTGGCATGTATATGTTATTGTTGATTCAATTTTTTTTTTTACTTTTAAACCCTTTATTTTTTGATTTAAAAAAGTTTCTATTTTTTAAAATGAATTTTTGACTATATGTTTTTAGGAGAGACATTCGTATACAAACTGGCCTGTTGAAGTTGGGCGGATTCTTATGGCTTACAAGGAAAAGGTCAGTTCTCTATTATTTATTTATTTATCTATTTGTTTGTTTATTCATTTATTTATTTATTTGTCATTGGTTGAAGGGTTGAGTTCTATCGTTTCAAATGCTAACATATTTAACATATTTACTGTTGACTTGGGAAATTAAACAATATGTAAAGCATCTTGTGACTTTGGTGAAAAGCATGCTCTATATAAATTCAATCTGTACTTTTATTACTCATGACTTTACTTTGACAGAATTCTGTGGACTTTATCGAACAACTGGAGCTGGCCAGAAGGGAGCAGATGGGACCTTTGTCTGCCGCTAGCATGGAGATTGGCTCTTACCACCGCGGCTATGAAAACATTTTAAGGTATGATTAATCTGTTGTTGACAATACATGCTAGCTGATTTATTGTGGTTGTTATTATTGATTTTGGTATCATTGTTATTCTATTTCTTCTTATAATTATAATAATAATAATAATAATAATAATAATAATAATAATAATAATTATTATTATTATTATTATTATTATTATTATTATTATTATTATTATTATAGATATAATCTTATTTTACTTGTTCAACGCATTTTCATCATTTTGTTTATACTTAACCTTCTTCTTTTTCTAAACAGCTAAGCAGCTATGGTGGAGAGTTGACTTATCAAGTCTATTACGAAGTTGACGGATTCACGCAACCAAACTTTGATGCTGATGTTGTTCTTATTGTAAGTTAAAGTATATTGATTTACTTAATTTAACATCTTGCCACTTACTGATTGTCCAACTGCACCTCTTTGGCTGCTTTGATGATTTGTTTATGTGTGTGATAGCCAATGGTGTCTTGTGCGAGAGATGTTATGTCAGTAAAAGTATATTAAACTAAGGTGTATTATCTTTATCTTTTTTAAATTGCTAATATCTACTTATCTTTTCACATGCTTTTATCTTAATATGTTGCATTATTTTTAGAATTTTTTTGAAATAGCTAATATCTACTTATCTTCATAAGTGATGTTTTCATTATATGATGTATTGTTTTATACATAATTGAATTACATGTATTACATGTATTAACTATACAGCTTGGCAAAATTCTATTCTATTAAACATTGTTTCTTTTCCATGCTATTTGCACATCATACAGGGAAACGGCATTACTCTGACCCACAGAAGCACAACTCAATTCCGTCCAAGAGCCCGTATGTCTGTCCGAGTTCCTCTGGTTGAAGTGAGTACATTTATTGATTATTTTTTTGTACATTTTACATGGCTCGCAATTTTCATTGAATCTGCTGATTTGAATAGTTTCTGTGAGAATTAACTGTCTGGAACAATTTCCTTAGTTACAAAAATGAATAAACAAAATTGGCAATAATATGAAAAACAAATGAAACTTTCAATTATGAGGCAGCCATATATTTCAGGTAGATAAGTAATTTACTCTTATGGTCATATCACATTATTTACATTATATTTGTACTATCATTAACTTTTTTCATTTGGACGCTTGGACTCACGGCAAATTTTCAAATGTTGCTTTTGTTTATAGTTGAGAACAATGATTTTATATATCACTATCAGTTCTTCTTTACTTAACTTTTTAACCCTGATCCAACGGTACTTTTGGCAACGACCGTTTTGGCTTAAAACCATGGTGGATAAATATATGTTATTCTTGCCATAGATGGGCACTGTGATGCAATAATAACAATGTTCGCTTCTGAAACAAACGGCACCGGATCGGATTGGGGTGGGCATAAATATTTGTTCGGCATCTTTCACAGCCGTGAACGTAAGATAGGGGGGATCTGATATATAGTCTGGTCGAATACGGATTTTAAAAAATGGTTATTTTTTTATTTTTATCGCTTTGAATTTATCTTAACAAGGTTTCTATTAATTGACTTCTATAAGAGGAGAACGGAACCTGGTGAAGAATATATTTTAACCATGATTTTATCTTAAGCAGACTCTGCTGGTGTCATGCTAGCCGAGAGGTTATGGTATTGGACTGCTGATCATAATGTCAGCGTTTCGATTCCTATCCAAGGCATCTTGGTTAAAACCTTGAGTAAGGATATTTGTACTTATTTCTTACGTTTGGGGTGCTGAACTTTTCCAACATTCGATTTACTGATTTAAAAAAAAAACCCTCGTGGATAGATACTATATACGCAAAAGCAACTGGAAAAAAAAATTAAGTCCTATGAAATATTGAAATTAAGTTAGCTTTGAAATATATCACTCATCCACAGACTGCTTGGGAAAGAAGCCGGGACAGTAGAAGACCAGGTGATGTTATCACTGACTACGCTTCACGTGAGGACCTGATGCGCGTCTTGTCCAACGTTACTGACATCTATGTCCGTGCTACTTATGACAACCGCCAATCAGTTATCAGGTACGAGAGCATTAAACTAATATAAAGTAGAATATTTCATATTGAGACCTACTGAAATTTGGAAACCTGGCAAACAGGCATGAAATCTTAAGCTATCTATTAATAGAAATACTAATAATAATAATATTAATAATAATAATGATGATGATGATGATGGTGGTGATGGTGGTGGTTATGATGATGGTGATGATGGTGATGATGATGATGATGGTGATGGTGATGATGGTGATGATGATGATGATGGTGATGATGATGATGATTGTGATGATGATGATGATGGTGATGATGATGATGGTGGTGATGGTGGTGATGATGATGGTGATGATGATGATGATGCTGCTGCTGCTAATAATAATAATGATAATAATAATAATAATAATAATAATAATAATAATAATAATAATAATAATAATAATAATAATCATAATAATGGATTTGGATCGTATTATACCTCCAGGATATTTGATTTTGATGTCATATTACAATGCCTTAGGCTTGAATGAAATGAATAACGATAATAATGCCAAAAAAAGGAGACATACATTTTTTAATGCACTTAAACAAATACCGGCAACAATGAATGGCATAACAAATCCCCATGACTTATCCACGTATAATACACATCCTATTCATGGGATGTCCAATATGTTACCAATGATTACATCACTTATTAAATGAACGTTCGTTATATTAGTATTGTGAGTATGATTATTAGTAGTAATTTTTGACATCACATTAAGGTTAGATGGTACGCTGCTTGTTTTTCGTTTGTTATTATTATTATTATTATTATTATTATTATTATTATTATTATTATTATTATTATTATTATTATTATTATTATTAGCACTAGTTGTAGTAGTAGTAGTAGTAGTAGTAGTAGTATTAGCATTATTATTATTATTATTATTATTATTATTATTATTATTGTTATTATATATTATAATTTTTGTTACTACAGCTATTAGTATTTTAGTTATTTGGTAGTAGTAGTAGTTGTAGTCGAAATACTGATGTATAATAAATAAATGATAATAATAATGCACTTTTCTTTTTAAATGATTCTTATTTTTTATATATTTATAAATCTATTAATGAGGGTGGAGGATCATATTCGTTACAGTATGTATCATTATGCAATGTATATACTATACCCACCCCTATCTTTTATGGTACTAAATCAGCTATCTAATAATCGCGAACTACTCATTATGTGATTTCTATATGTGTATTAAACATATGAATACAATAGTCTATTCTTAAGTACATCATTAATAAGGATTCTTTCTGGGGCTTAAGTCTTGGCTTAAATATATAATCTTCGAATATTTGACATTAATTTTATTAATGGATACGACATCTAGATAGAGATCTTGGCGTTG
>JAUEKR010105785.1:0-10024 GCA_031762895.1 Corambe burchi
TATACAACATAACAAAGAAGGCATTAGAGTGGAAGCCACAAGGACAAAGGACAAGAGGTAGACCAAGAGGAACATGGAGACGTGTAGTGGAAAAAGATATACTTAGAAGAGGAAACTTGGAATGAGCTTAAAAAGATTGCCCATAATTGGGGGGAATGGAAGCTGTTTGTCAGTGGCCTATATCCTGATCCAGGGTGAATAAGGCTATGATGATGATGATGAGAGGTTTGAACCTATGTAGATCAGGGATCAGATCCGTGTATGCGGTATTTGAAGATTTGGAAGGTCTCAATCATGAAGACTAAGCTATTTGTTGATTGGAATGCGCTCTCAGCCTAGTTTGAATAGAAAATACTGATGGATTTCATACATATATAAGCATACAGGGCTGT
The DNA here is from genome assembly GCA_031762895.1 of Corambe burchi. NCBI lineage: Eukaryota > Metazoa > Mollusca > Gastropoda > Nudibranchia > Onchidorididae > Corambe > Corambe burchi. The sequence continues at coordinate 393 of JAUEKR010105785.1, forward strand.
ACATATTCCGACTATTGTCAGATTTTCATCAGTTTAATTTTAAGCAATTAAAAAATGGCCCCTGAAACATGCCAATTTCAGCTCCAATCTCTTTCGCCAACGTTAACAACACAACAACACACATGCGATGTGTGTTTCACGCGTTAATGTCTCGGCATAGCAATGGGTGTGTGTCAGTTTTCGGTATGTATCACCATAAGATATAGATGACTGAACACACGCCAGATCAAAGTCTATTATGCCTTCACACACGGAACAATTTATTGTTGCTATATTTTATTGTTCGTCTCAAATGTGTGTCAGAACAATTTTAATTATTTTTCCTAGTTAAAAGGTGAATCAATGTTTATATTTAATACTGCATAGTTTAAACTAGGTACCCCCTATGCCTTGAGTAGTCTACCTCTTTGCAAGAGAATTATAAAACTAGAGATTAGTAAAGCTAAGATTAGGCGTCTGGAACTTTAAATTAACTGAGAATTCATTTTCTACCTCGATCTGACGTCAATATTCCATTATTTTTACCATTATTAAAGTATTTGATTTACTAATTCTTTCTCAGTATCTGGATTATTATTCAAGATAGACGTCTAGACATGTAATTTTAAATTATATTGATCCAAGTAATATATAGGGTCGCGGGTCGGGTTTAACCTATAGTTCTAGACTGGTCTTGATACATCAAGTCTTGTACTAGACTATATGTGTGGCGGCACAGGAAAACCAGGTCAAAGTCGCCCATCACTAGGGCTGGGCATTATCGATACTGATTATCGATACCTCAACAATGATTTTGAAGACCAGTGTCGGTAACAGGGGTACCACTTGACATTAACAAAAATAACTGAAAATCTCCCTATTAAAAGTTAACTAAAATGCAACAAATAAAACAAAATGCAATCACTAACCAGCAAAAACAACACAATAAGATGAAAACAACACATACACTATAATAGGCCAAATTGATCACGACAGCGAAATAACTGAAATAACTGAAAATAACTGAAAAATGGCATCCCTGCGATAGTATTATCGAGACCAGTGTCGACACCAGTCTCGGAGTATCAAGACCCGTGTCGATAAAAATTATGGAGACCAGTGTCGACACCAGTATCGGATTATCGAGACCAATGTCGATAAAAATTATCGAGACCAGTGTCGACTCATTATCGAGACCAGTTTATCGACACTATGACTAGATCTAGGTTGGGTGTAGGACCTAGGTGATATATTAGTTCTACAAATCCAGGAAAATATTATAGAGTAATGACTATTGAGTCATGGTATGTGTTAAGGGTTAATATTTGGTGACCAATGACCAGCGTTTCTGTATTAGATGATTATTATGTGAATGTGAGCAGTTGAGTTTGATGATGAAAAATTATGCATTTGATTATTACAGTACTAGTGATGATCCGAGTGTTACAAATCAATGACTGAGCAAGTAATGATTTGAATCTGACTTCTTTCCTTCTACAGTCGTAATCACCAATCTAACTAGACCACATGGCCACGCGGTTACAGTCATAAGATGTAGTAAGACAAGCAGCAAACTTTGTGTCTAGCGTCACCACCTATCTAGCTAGCCAGTCTGTCAGTAGACTAGCAGGTGACAGACAAGTTTACCCCACTCTTTCATCTCGCGCGGATAAGCGGCGATGTGACGTCACACATTTCTATAAACCATCTTTGAGGGCTTTGACCTGTGACGTCATCAGGAATACCTAGTATTGGTATCGGTGTCGATACCGTCGATACCGGCTGAAGATTGATACTGTATCGACACCAATAATTACGATTATTGCCCGGGACTACCCATCACATTCCTGAGATAAAAGCCTATAGAATGGAAAAAAATTTTCTTCACTTTTCCACATTTTAAAATTATTGAAAACTTCAGCATCTCATCTCCGATTTAAACCCTGTTTTGATTATTTAAATAGCTTTTGTTACAACAAACCTTCATATCATTCATATGAAAATCTCTTGAATGAACTATGAATTCTAACTTTAAGTTTAAGTCTAATTTTCTCTGCTTCACTGTTCAACGCCCTCTGTTCTTAAAAATGGCATATTTCAGGCCCTATAAGAGATAATTTCTTGAAATAAACTGCTGTATGCTCAGAATTGATCAATCAGTGTAATGATATCAAATTCTCAAATTATTATTTTGGCTACTTTGACCTGGTTTTCCTGTACCACCACACATATGTGTCTCTCCTTTTTCCCACTATCTCCCTTTATTGATGTCAACATAATATATTATATATTTTATTTATCTATACAAATAATACATAAATACATGATAAATACATAGTCCTTCATATATTATTACACACGTATATATATGTTTTATTGTGTGTTATACGATGAGGGGTGGGGGCGCCTAAGACAAACTTCTGTCCATTTTTTTAAAGCCTTTTACTGCCCTGAGCATATATTTGAAGGTTTTAAAGGGCAATGGTGGATACTGGGTTTCCTCATTATGCCACACTATTGTTGCTCATTACGCCAAGGCACTTATCTTAAGTCATCTAACTTTTTGTTTGTTTCGTAAGTTTTATGTTGGCAGAGAATTTATCCTGAAATTTCCAGAGCTAGTCACTGAGACATCTATAAATGAACATCTCAGTCTAATGAAAAGTACTGACCTAAAATTGATTTTTATTTGCAATTGAAAGAGTAAACATGATACCAACAACTTGAAATCTTTGAAATGTAACTTGTGTACCAACTCTTCATAACTCATTAAAAATATTGCCCACTTTTATTTCTACCCCACACCCACCGCTTTTACATTTTAGTGAAGTATCTATTCAATCTATTTTAGGGTGTAATGAAAGCAACTCATTTGAAATGACTGGGTCTAAATTCCATCTTTCTATGATTGAGAATTTTTAATGAATAGTTTTCTTAAAACTTTAATAATCTTTATCCAATTTTTATTATTATTGAAATGTAATTTGTTTTTTTTCTGAAATAATGTGACCCCTTTAACAGAGTTATGGGAACGTTTGTTGTATTGTCATTTGTGTATTAATTGCTTTTTCATTAAAAAAAAAAATTACCTTCTATAGGCCCAGACTTTTGCCCAAGTCATAGAGTCAGATAGTGATGGATCTGAGGAAAAAGCTATCACAGCTCTTGGTATTATCAATACAATGGAGACTGTTCTGAACGTAATGGAAGATCAAAAAGAGGTGAGTTTTTTCCATCAGATTATGTTAATTTTTATTTTATTCACTATTTGCTAGTTATGAGAAGTCAAAGTTTATTTTTATTTAATTTGTTTCATCACTTGTTGATTAAATGTGAGTGTATCAAGTTAATTCAATGGTGATCCATTATCAACACAATATTTAGACGTAATGTTTCAGAGATGCAGGATTTCTTATATTAATTAGATTTTCGATTAAAAATTTGTGATAATTCCTTTTAACACTGATTGCCTTATATTTTTAGATTGAGAGTTCTTGGTTATTGATATTATATATAATATATGTACTGCTGCAATGGGTGAGATGTTTATTTAAAGCTCTTTTTGATTAGTTTGTATTACGTGCATCGTTTTATGTGAAGACTGCGTCCTACGCATAATTTTCTACTTTATTAATTCCAGGTGTTTTATTGTCGTAGCATAGAAGTGAACAATTCAATCAATGTTGATGATTTATATAACAAACTACATCCAAGAAGCAGTCTAGAGATGTCCTAGCATATTCTGGAATCTCATTTAGCTCTAAATCTTTCTCTCTGTCTGTGTGTGTGTGTGTGTGTCTCTCTCTCTCTCTCTCTCTCTCTCTCTTTTTCTCCCTCCCTCTCTCTCTCTTTCTCTCTCTCTCTTGCATTGCAAAATGGTTGATTTATATTTAATGATACTATCTTTTTTGCTGTTCTGGATGCTGTGTTTTGTGTGTATGTATTTTTGGGGTTATGGAAGTGTCATGGTTATCTCTATCCCTCTTCTTTTTTTTTTATTAAATTATTAGATCATTGTTGAATTGGAAGGAATTGTTCTCTCTGTGATTGACATTATTCTCAGATCAAGCATTATCGGTGAGAACTTTTCTTCTTTTTTTGTTTTGTTTTGATTCTTTTTTTAATATTTGAATTTATTCTATTGTGTCATATATTTTGTTCACTTGTAGCATTCAAACAAATAGTACATTATTCTTTTTTTGCTTTCTTCCAATGATGAAAAAAAATCCAATTCTGTTTTGAACTTGTAAAATAATACAGTGATGCCAATCTTCAGTGGTTCCGTGTTTTTAAAGTCTGTTTTCATATTTCCTTGGTTTGGATCGATCTCGTTGGTGGAGGTCTCAAAAATGCCTGCCTATTAATATTCTAAAAATTAAAACTGAACAAACAAGTAGTGTAATGATGCGATGTATTCTTTAATTAGAACTCCATAGGTTGATCAAGCCGATTATGAAAACTATTTTTTCTTTCTATCCCTCATTATCTAATCCATTCTTCTTCAAACATGGAAGTCGGATACAAGATGAGAGGTCACAGGACCTAGATTATCATTTTATGAGATACCTGGTTGAATGCCTTTTCAGCGAGATCTAAAACAGCTGTATAATAACGCTTATTACGTCATTAATTCTGTTATATTCTATGAATTAGGTTTTCCACACAAAAATAGATACATTTTAATTATTTTATTTTTAAGAATTAGTCTAAGGTGAATGAAAATATGTCTACCCTTGCAACACAAGGACGAAATCGTGAAAAACTAAAAGTTAATTGCTAGGGCCTATTTGTTACCTCTAGCCCCAAGGCCTACTACTGGCCCTAAGTGAGTCCAGCACTGCATCTTTCTAATCAAACTAAACAATCGGAATATATAATCTTAGATTTTAATTTGTTATTGATAGCAAATCAAATTTGTTTTATCATCAGATTTCTATGAGGAGGTACTTTCACTGATTTACAGTTTGACCTGTTCCCAAGTATCTCATCACATGTGGAAGGTCTTTAGTATGATCTACCACCAGATGTTCCAAAAAGACGGCATTGATTATTTCACTGGTAATTTCCCCCCGATTGTCTTGAATATGCATTATATTTTTCCATTTGTATTGATTACTGATTATTTAATATTAAGGTATCCTATCTGTCTTGAACATTTATCCCCAATGATGGAATACATATTATGAGAATCATATGAGTAGGTGATGCTAGCTGATCTTTTTTTCTTCCTCTTTATCTTGTTCGTTTTATTATTCCTATCTTTTCTCTCTTGCTTCTGTTCTTTTTCTTAGTATTGTCTACTCATTTCAATGATGGTGATTATGAGATCTGAGGGGATAAATGAATTGGATATTTCAGATTTTCAATTAGATATTATTTAAAACCCTAGTAGAATCTTAATCAAAAGAAAGCTATTCTTCGACTTGAAGGTCCATGATGCAGGTATATCCAGTTTCTATGGAGCAATCGAAGATCTGTAATCATTCCTGATATGACGCCAGTCTATTCGTAGGTATAAGTTCTAATAAATATTGTGCTTAATATATTTGTTTACCTAATAAACCAGACTTACTTTTGAAACTACACTGGAAAGTTATATTTATAAGTTTTGTTTTCTCCTCAGACATGATGCCTGCTTTACATAATTATATCACTGTGGATACTGATGCATTTTTGGCAGATTCATCTCACCTGGAAATTATTTTTTGCATGTGTAAAACAGTAAGTATTTTGCCAGGTATTTAATAATTTCATTTATTCGCAGGAATGTGACATACTCAAAAGTCATGTTTCAGAAAACACCCACCTTTTCTGTTATCAATTTTGTGTTTTATTAGTCTTTCATTGTTTTACTTTTTATTCCTAACCTGCAAGTTTTTGTATGCATGCATATGTTACGATTTGCCACGTTGCTGGGTATGTGCAATATCGTTTTATTCCAGTGGAACTGTTACAAGTGTTGATTTCAACCCTTAGTTTAAAGTTTTACACCTCAAAGTATACAGGCAATATTTAAACTTTTGGGTGTTCAACTTACTTAGAGAAAGTAAGAGAGGTAAAGAAAAACTGAGACATACCTTAGAAAGAGATAGATTGAGAGATTACATTATTATATTTGATTTTTATTTTATTTTGTCCCATAGGGGCTGATTTAGATTTTAAAGCTCAAAACAACCTGTAGTCCTTTAATCCTCAATGGGAGAGAAAGAAAGCAAACAAAAATAATTCCAAGATAAGTCGTTAGTTCTTTTAATAAAAGAAACAAAACATATAAGGTGGTTATCATGGTATACATTTTTTTACATTTTGATGCATAATTTAATAAAGTGATAAGGGACTGCCGTTTTGGGTATTTAAAAATATCCATAAATCTTTATCAACTCAAACCATATTTTGTTATATTTTATTATTAGTGATTATGTTGATTTTGAAAATTTCACTTTTATTTTACCATGAATTTTTCAGGTTTTGACTTCAGATATTGGAGAGGATCCTGAATGTCATGCTGCTAAACTTCTTGAAGTTATCCTTTTGCAATGTCCTGATAAACTTGATCATGTAAGTTAAGGGTTTATTAACAATTTTTTTCCCATGCCAACTTGCCAATTCTCTCTAAAATTGTGGGAGATTCACTTGGAAGTGGTATGTCTCACACCCTCAAATTTAAGTTTCACTTAAAAAAGAATGACAAAAAAAATGAAACACAGAAAAAGTCATTCAATTTTTAACAGGAATAGAATTTTAATTAGGGTATCGCCAGCTTAACCATATTTTCCTTTTTTTAAGGTTGCCTGTTTTGTAGTAAAGTTTTAATCATTTACGCTGCTTTTAATTAATGTTGCATTTTTTCTGTTAATGTTGCTTTTGTTTGCTTCTGAAACAGGTCCTACCGTCGTTTATTGAATTGGTGCTCCAGAGATTGATGCGTGAGGTTCAGACCTCTGAACTGAGAACCATGTGTCTGCAGGTAACCTTAATTGACATTTCCTTGTTGTCACTTGTGGGATTGAATAGCAAAAATTAAAGCATAAATTAAAAAATTGTTATGGTTTAAACTTACTAAGAATTAATTTTTTAATTTTAAAGTGTCTTAAGTCAGTCACTGTGACTAAATACTAGCTATACCATGATTTGTGTTCACACAAAAATATGAAAAGAAGTGAATAAAGTAAATTTAAATTTAAAAAAAAACAATAGTGTTCATTTTTTCACTTGTTATGGCTTCTTTATGTAATTTTGAATCACCTTTGATTTGGAGGCTGTTAAGGGGATCTTTCGGGGTAAGGATGACCGAAATTAGGTCACCCTTTTACAAAATATTTATGTGTGCAAAACCCTTGAGAAATTTTGAAAATTGTCCAGATTATCCGGGTTTCCCAGTTATAGAGGTGAACCGTAGGATCTTTAGAATGATTTGCTGTTGTTGATTTCGTGCTGATATAGTGTCCCAATTATAGATGTTCTCAATTGTTTCACTGAATTGTAGACATTTCCTTTCAGACTATAAACTTTCTCATTTATTCACCAATCTTCTTCAAATTTGGTGTGCATACTAACCATGTTAATTGTAACATATTTACAGCTGCTTTTTACATATTCCTTTCACTGTTAGTTATTTAGATTTTAAGCGAAATAAATTGTGTTTTTACGAGATTTCCACACTGATTAAACTTAAAAATCTATTCTACAAAAAGTTTTTTTTATTTTATAAAAGCAGTTGTGTTTCTTTAGATATTGTTATTCTTAAGATATATAACAAATCTAAAACTAATTCAATAACGAATTTAAAACTAATTCAACTATTATTTTTTTATCCAATATGGCTGCCATAATAGCCAGTAAACATAGCAACATAGGGGAGGGGTTTGCTCATATTTTCTATCAATATAAACTATTTGCTACTAACTTGAACCAGTTACCATTTAATTTTTGCAAAACTTTGCCCCTTCGGATCCCATAAGTCTTGCCTGGAACCTACTTAGAAACCATTGATAGTTGCCTAGAAACTTGCAAGGCTGAGGAAACACCTTAAAGTTGTTCTTGATAAGATCAATAGTGCACTATGGGGCTTCTTCTTCTTCTTCTTTCAATAAGCCAACTGACTCAACTAGTTGAGTATTACTGTTGGCGTGCATGTTCAAGTTATTTATTTTGATTATGGTAATCCTATCAATGAAGTTAGCTTGGCTTATCCTAGTTGAATATCTAGGGTCGTCTTTAATTATTGACAACTTACACTGAATTACCGCTGATATTTCATATAAAACAATCCTTTAAATATTCTGTGCTAACAAGATCTAATCATTAAGACATGTTCATATTTAATTTAAAATATACTCTTAATAAAGTTCATTTGTTTTTATTTTTTAACTTATTGGCCTCTAGCAATGTATATATATTAGACTATAAAACTTAATTACAGTTCAATTCATTTATAGCTAAGTCGGTTGAATAGATCTTCAAACAGTTGTACAAGGCATACTCAATAGAAATGGTGTATTAATATTATCTAGTCTCCCGTTGACATCGCTACAAGCTTTTTAAACACACTCATATAATTATTGATGTCTTCTCTTTAAATCCTCAGGTCGTCATTGCTGGATTGTATTACAACCCCCTACTTTTGTTGGATACCATGAGCAAAATTACTATTCCATCTGTCAATGGTTCTATTCTGGCCCAATTTCTTCAACAATGGCTTCATGATGCTGACAATTTCTTGGGGTAAATTATTTTTAAAATTTTTTATTCTGTTATTATCATGCTGTCCCTACTGAAGATTATGCGACTCAAAAAAATTTTAACCTTTGAACCTCCAAAAAAAAACAACCTGCGATGAACCTATGGGCTTGGTATCTTATATCTATGATGTATGTGTATATCTTAATCAAAGATATTTATTAACTCTTTTCTGTTCACATTAAACGGTGGCTACCTTAGCCCTATTATTCAGATTCCTTCTAAGCGTAGCGTTTGTTTGGATTTTTTTCAGTCAGCAGCAAAATTATCCCATGCTTCAGGAAAATGAGCCTAGTCACCTTGTTTTTCAACCAATTTGGTTAATTTATTTACACAGTATTTATGAATAAACTATTTAACACACTGATTAAATTGAATTAGAAGAATTACGAACCATAAAATGACAAAAAGCATTTAAATTGATTATTTTTGGTTAAAAACGGGGATATTTTGAAATATGTGGGATATTAATCTATAATCTTTGTTAATCATTTACTATTGTAACCAGAGAGGAAGAGAAAGAGGAAGAGAGAGAGGAAGAGAGAGAGGAAGAGAGAGAGGAAGAGAGAGAGAGGAAGAGAGAGAGGAAGAGAGAGAGGAAGAGAGAAGATAATGACAAAAAGAATAACTTAACTCAATTGAATTATTATGTTTGAGTATTACTATTAATTACTGTCGAAGTTTTGTTTTAGATTTATAAAATGTTTTCCTGTCAATTGGATGGTGGGTGTGTGTGTGTGTGTATGTGTGTGTGTGTGTGTGTGTGTGTGGAGGTTGGGAGGAGGGTGGGAGGGTTTACTACCCTTGCAATCTTAAACTTACAAAGTAATTTAACGTGTATTTCTTCTTCTTCTTTCAATTTTGCCAACTGACTCAATTGTGCTTGAGTATTACTGTTGACTGGGTAGGAATTT